>JAMQGT020015183.1:0-129414 GCA_024447675.2 Pterophyllum scalare | reverse complement strand
ATTATGCTTAAGTGCTTTTTCTTTCTTCCCCTCTCTTATTCTAGTCTTTCCCCATAGATTTCTATTTTTTCTCACACTCTTGATGCCTCATTTCTTCCATCCACCAGGCAGCTATTATTCAACAGTGGCAAGCCTGATCTTCACTTGATTACAGCCTTGCCATCCAGGATGAGAGCTGAAAATAGCATGAGACTGTTTAGCCCAGCAGCTATGGCCAGCAGTGCAAAATAAACTCCTACAGACATAAGTACAGACAGTCATTGTTCTGACTCAATACTTTCCTCCCTTCCTGCTCTCTGTGTGCCTCCTACTAGGTCTGCTGTCTTCTTTCAGATATTCGGTTTTCTTTCACTGAACTACCTCTGACGTTGTTTTTCACTTTTGAAAGTGAATTATTTTTCCCTACCTCCCTCTTTCAGTTTCATCCCCCTTAAATCTTTACCTCTTCCTCCCTCCTACTTTTCCCCTCCTCTCTCCTGACCACCATCCTCTGTGGCTGCTTGCTGTCTTCTTGAGGCACGGCAGCCACCAAGCCACAGCCCCAAACAATGTTAGCTATGCAGTAAACAGACAAACACCACCAAATGTCCCTGCTGGGAATTTTCACCTCTATCATTCACACTCTCTCTGGTGGCCAGCAATAAACTGCAAAAAAAATGTTGAAATTGCAGGCGGGGATGTGAGCAATTTTTGAAAGCTAAAGTCTGCACACCGAAAGAAAGCAATATTACTTAAAAAAGTATTAGAAATTTCTGAGTATTAACAGGCTTTACAAGGTTAACCTAAAATTGTATCTAAACACAAGTAGTCACACAATAAATGACTGGAACAGAACTTAATCAAAATCAGCTTTATTTCTCAATGCAATGCAATTCAGTTATTAAAGAAATGCAGGGTGCACAGAGAGATGAAAAACACCATGCAACAAAGGTCCCCTGTCAGTATACTGGGGGCCCAGTTTGGTGCTAAAATATCAAAAGTTTTGAGGTTTGGTTCTCTGACCTGGCAACACCAAAAACCTTTTAGATTGATGTGAGCAGGATCATATAAACAATTCCCTTCTGTTACTCATGCATACATCTACCCACTGTGTCAGATACTAAAACTACAGTATTTGCTATTATTTCAGTGGCCTTTCATGATGTTGAGAGGAATCTTTTAGGCCTTGATCTGACAGGTCTAAGTTTAGCTTGTACATGTGGGTGTAAATCTAAAGCACATGTCAGGCAGAGACCTAGATATGTCTTCATTGATAAGGCCAATTGAACACCAATCAGGTGCTCCAGATAGACATAAAAACCAAGAGGTACACAAGAAATCTTTGCATATAGCCAGTGTAGCATTAATATTAAGAAAAGAGCCAGTTGATCGTAAGCGGAGACTGTATTTGCTATTGGCTCTGTCGATGAGCAGTGAAGCACGGAGCACCTGTTACTGCAGACATCCCGATCTCTCTGTTGACTGCAGTTCAAAATGCAGTCTGCTGGCTCGACTTCAACTGAATGAAAACAAGAAATTCTTTCACAAGACAAAAAAAAAAGTCTGAGATTCTTAATAAGAAATGTCTTGCTTGCTTTGAGAAAAATATGAAAAATTAGTGGTTGCACAGAATTTTTTATTTTTTCGTGAAATGCACTTTTTGCATTCTTATGAGTATGCAGCTATAGCAATGGTGCAGCAGCTAAACACCTGCTACAGAGCCAACAAACAAGGTATACAGTCGTGAAAAAGGTATACAGCGCTCTATGCAATCTAAAATTCCTCCACAATGATGTGAGAGACTGGTAAAGTCATGCAGAAAATGATTATTGGAAGTCATTGCTGCTAAATGTGGTTCTACAAAGATGGGGTGCACTTGGTTTTTCTTTTCACAACTGTTTCACAACCCCCCCCCCCAGCTTCCAGTCTTTTCATGGCTAAGGCTAACTGTAGCTTAATATTTAAATGGCATTTCTAGCTCTAGAGTAATGATGCCCAAACATGTCCAAACATGATGTAACTACCTCAGCTCGGCTAATCAAACTTTTAAAAAGCTGCATGTACAACATTAAGAAATAGAAATGCCAATTTTAGACCATTTATTTCCAGTTTTCTGACAAACAAAAGTGTTGCCCACAAGCCATCCATTTTTATGCATAAATATAGACCCGCACATTTCCTCCTCACCAGGTTACCACAAGCGAAACAATACAGCGGAGTTAGGGTTAGGCAGTTCCCAGGAGCCGTTGCCTAACTCTCTCCACATTTCCGTGGCATAGGTTTTAATTGTCTGTGCTTGGAGGGGTAGGCCCAGCTCACAGGAAACCCACGAAATGAAACGTAAAATATTTGCTTTACCCCAAACCGGCCCCAGCCAAACAGCAGCGCACAGCAGTCCTGCTGCATCTGCACATAATGAACTCAGTCCAAAGTCAAGCGTTACAGTGAGCTCAGATTTTCTTTTAAAAATCAAGGCTTCCTCTGTATTCAGTGAAAGCTCTTTAAGTTGGGGGAACTGCCACATTCTTCTTGGACAGCTATTTTTCCTTTACTTAAGTTTCTTTTCATCTTTCTGTACCCACAACAGCTGCTCCCCTCCTCTGGCTGACTGTGTCCTCTCTCATGCAGACCTTAAGGCTCTCCCATGCATCAGCATAAACCTCATAATCACAACATGTCTATCCAGAGCATTCTTTAGCAAAACCACAGATGCACTCATCATGACACATGGCTGCAACTTTCCCATGTAGCAGTGGTGAAGTGGACAAAAGGCTAATTTATTGTTGCTTTAGTCATCAATAATAACTAGATGTGTTAACGGCCACGTTAACCATGTGACTCTGTAGCAGGTTGGTTGCTCTATCACTTTGGAAATATTGAGACAACCCTTTAGTGGTGTGCTGTGATCCCAGAGGATGTGTCCTGTTTTTGTTTTGTTTTTTCTTTGTTTGTGTTGTTTGTTTGTTTATCCAAATGGTGAACGTGTCAACAGCTGTCAGCCTGTTAGCGTCCTGTCATTAGCCTTTGGTTCAAACAATGCTGCTCCTATTACGGAGCCCATTTGATACTTATAGAATTAGTCCATACATTTGTGTTCATGGCTTTTCACAGGGTTTCATGGGTTTACAGGAGTGCAAGCTCGCAGTCATGTTGCCACCAGCACAGCTGTATTGTATTCTGTGGTTGGAAAGAAACAGTTTGACACAGTTGTACCTGGCTTCTAATACTGTGAAAACTAAAAGCTCTCTCTTTACACTGAACCTATAGCTTTATGCCTCTTTTTTTCTTTACAGTGCCTCTATATACATGTTTTACTGTCTATGCTGTGTCCCTGGAAAAATCCTTTCTCCTCTAGTTTTTGGCTGTACAGTCTGTGGTTTTTCCAACTCATAACTCTAACCCTCATCTTTTGTTTGGAGTTGATTTTGGAGCCAGAGCCAAGTGTTTGGGCTCAAGCCCCCCGAACCCCAATCCCATCCCATGCCTCCCTATTACTCCGTTTTCCCTTTTTCTGTCAAACTCACATTTTTTTTCTGTCTCCTCAAAGAGTTCTTAGAAAACCTTCTGCTTCTGTGATTTTTTTTTTTCCACTTGTATGTTTTGTCTTGGTGCTTTTGGACCGCTGGATTTGCCCTGCACCCATTCCAACAGCACCAGGGTCAGAATTGCAATAAAGCATCCAAAGACTCACTGGATGGTATGTGGAGCCAAAGCTCATAGGATAAAACAGTTGCCTGGAGCTTCATGCAAGGAAGAAACAATGATATGCTAACATAAGGAGGTTAAAATAGAAACATGTGTGGTTATGTGGGCAAACGAGTATGTGTCGACTCAAGTGCGCTTCTTCATTGCATAAGTAAATAAGAAAAAATAACTACAACTGAACATTTAATCTTTTGAATGCAAAGTTGTTGTCCTGAAGATCTGCTTAGTATTCTTATTTGGCCCAGAGGTCCACTCCATACAATTTGTTAAATCCATTTAGAGTCAAAAGCTTTTCTGACCCTGAATTTAAATCAGCCAGTCCCCGATCGAAGACGTTCAAGGTCAACTCTCTGCATCTCAGCTTTGATTAATTGTCCAATCCAACAGTGCTCAACTGCCTGCAGATATGAGATGAATATTATGTCTGAGCTTACCTTGTGACATGTTCAGCAGTTTTCCCCACTTTCCCCCCGCTGATTTGAGGGAGTGTTTGCTAGATAGTCCAGTACAGTCTGCTCTCAGCGAGTTCAGCCTGTCTGTCTCCTGAGAAGGCAGGGAGGTGCTGTCAGGGAGAGTGGCATGCCGCGGCTGTTTGGTAAATGCCAATGTGCAGCCCCTGCCATAACAGAAGCTGGGTGTACTTGTGTGTTAAAGGGAGCAACGAGCAAGGAGGAGCTTGTGAACATGCCTTCCTACAGTGCCTCATGTCCAACAAGACTGACAAGTGGGAGGCTAGACATAGAGGATCACACCCACTCCTCCAGACAGGAGCCAATCGGACTTCAGAGGTGCAGCCGACTGGGAAAGACAGCTGCTCTTTTGGAACCACGGTGACAACATGTCAAAGTATGGAGCTTCTGGTAAGAAATGACAGAAAGCACCAGTCACCTTGTGTGTGTTAGATAACACCAGTCACCACAGAGGGTCTCACAGACTCCCCCTTTTCAGAATTTGAAATTCTACCCAGTGTTACGTGATCTGTGGCTTTTATAATCTGGTAAACAGTGGGTGCAGCACAGGGCTTGGTGGCATCCACGGGGGTTAGGTCTCTCAGTGCATACTTCTCATTCTTTTAGGATCCTCTTCCAGCCTCTTCCTCTGGGAATCACCATCGTGCCAGAAAAATGGTAAATGGCAGGTATTTTCACAACACTTTCTACACTAAATGACCCACCAGAGCCTTTCTATTTCACGCTGCAAGGACTGTGGATCAGCACTTTAGTTAAGAGAGAAATGCCAGCATCTCAGTGACTTTTTAACTTAATGCACAGAATAAAACCTCGGAGTTGCTAATTCATTCATCCTGAAAAACATCACAGCATTTACTAAATCGTTGGTAACATCATACTTAGTGAGCTCTATTTTCCCATCAAACAATAAAATAGCCAGTACTGTATCCATACCCACTATAACTATTATATAAATGTCAATTGGTAGTTCTGAGGACATTAACTATAATGACTTCAGTTTTTGAAAAGTGTTACCAGTATTAATGTATCCAGTGAGATAGTATATCACCATCTTTGTGTGAGACTAGCACAGGATGCGGTGCATACATTCATTATCCTCACAGGATTACTTGTTATAACTGTGATGTTTGCCCCTCACTACAACCAGGTTGTGAAATGGAATGAGCAAAAATTTCTTCCCTAGAGGATGAATGGCAATAGAGCTCAACAGTGAGTTTCTGGATCCATTCATATTCTCCAAAGGCATTTGGATTATGAGCCGGAATGTTGTAACCATCCAAAGTAGACTTACAGGGAGCTACAACAATGGGAAACGATGGTATGTGCTCCTGTAGAAGCCACATCTGTATAATAATAACCTTAACAAAAACATGTTTTGTTCACAGTGTTGTGGGAAAAGAACTGATCTACACACAATCCCAAATTGAAATTGAGTAGTTCTTTAAGCATTAAGATTAATTGTGAAACCAACCTTCTGGCTTTGCCTTTTTTCATTTTCATTTATTTATTTATATACAAATTGAACCTTTTTTACAGCCATGTTTCACCTCATAGCTGGTCACCTTGGTTCAAGGTTTTTTTTTGAAACATCAGTGGAGAAAATAAAACGTCTAAAATTGGGAAAAAAATGGGAAGTTACTGTTGAGCTCTTTAACTTCAACCATCCATTTCCTTTTCCACTTGTTAAGTGCTACATAGTTAGGCTAATATACTGATGGTAAACATAGTAACTACACTATATATACCTGCTAGCACTGAATATGCCGATGATACCTCAAAGCAATGTGTATAAATAAAGGCTTACAGCGCTGCTAGCATCACCAAAGACTTTTTGTGTTTCTTTCCTTCTCATTCAATTTATTCCACCCCTAATGTCAATCACTGAGATTATGCAATAAGTAGTGAGTGAACTTCATTAAACTTGTTTCCAGAGAGGGAACCCTGGGCAAAGGAAGAGCCCGTTTACTGTTTGCATTGAGCTGGATAATTTTCTTCAGGCCAAGAGAACAATACTTCCCATCACATAGTCTACAATATGCATGTAAATCAATGACATGATGCTGCTCAGTGAGCTGTAACCACTGCCTTGTGCCCTGCAGTGCTAGCTCTGCTATGGATGGAAAAGGAATTAGCAAGAATTAGCAAGAAATACTCCCCTTTCCATTACCCAAGCAGACAACTCACTCCTAGAGGGATTGTGGTTTGAATTGAGGGAGAAAGAGGAAAAAAACAAGTCTTTATTGGAGCAAATGACTGCTGACGGACTGACCACACACTGCAGAGAACTTGGCCAAAAGGCAAAAATGTTCTCAAAGGCGGTTTCACAAAAAGATTTACAGTTGCATCATAGTATAAAGAGAAATATGGGTTGAGGAAATCACTTTGTAATTTACTTAAAATATTTTGTTAAAAAATGAACGGTTAATCATTAGCTCACACAAATAGACGTTTTGCGCCCACAAGATAAAATGCATCAGGCACGAGGCTTGCCTGCTGCAGGGTATTAATTTTCCTCCCATTTAGATGAAGCTGCCTACTGCTCAAAAGTATAGCTTGAAGTAATTTGCCAAGAGGCAGGCTTCTCCTTCCAGCAAGAATCATATTAAAGAAGGCTGTAATGTGTTCACTGGGGTTTCATTTTGAAGAAATAATTTCTAATTTGCCAGTCTGGTTAGTAATCTTAACCAATATCCTCAATATCCTGTGACTTTTAAACTTTTTAAAAATATATTTTTCACAGTGGTGGACTTAGTCAATTAAAGATCAGCTGAATATAACAGAAAACAGATGGGAGAGTGTAAAGTGGGTTAGTCAACCTAGTTACAGCTGGCATCCTTTCCCAAATGATGTCCATTATGTAACTGCAGCTTGCGGTGAAGGGAGCTGCAAGGTAAGCTGAAGCTGCACTTATTCAAAATTAAATATGGATCTACATCAATTTGACAGCTAGTCTTGGTTGTTTTACAAGCAAAATAAATACAAATGAAATAAAATAGACAGCATGAATGAATTTTAGAAAGCATTAGTTCATTTTCACCGTTGCCTGCTTTTAGGCAAAACACACGCAGCAATAACAGTTACTACAATAACTAAACATGGTCCTCCAGTTCCATTTCTCTTTTTGGGCTGAGGAAAAGCAATACCACTAAATGTGGAATATGTTACATTTTATAATAGCATGGTTGTTGTTGTTGTGGATCTAGTTCACAACAACATTGTGCTAGCATGGTGCTTTGTACTGTAAGGTAAAGGCTGTCTGATATGATATTATACAATTTTTTTTTTTTTATCTTATGGAAGTTCAGTCCAGTTTGGTATATTTCACAGTAAATTTTCGCAGCTACGGGTAGCCAAAAAATACATAATGTAAAAGGCTGTGAGTGATTTAGTTTCTTTGTTTGTCTCATACACCCTCTTGCACTCTGCATGGCCCCTAACTACTAATTTGCTAGATGAGTTATAATTGTGGGTAACTGTTGATGCATACATTTGACCTTTCAGAGAGCAGAGCCCCTGCTGGAAGTTTATTGTGTACACACTGTGGCTCCCATACAACCATCATAGTCAACATTTAACTGACAGGCACCACCACAAATGAGAGTGCTGCTTCGTGTGTGTGTGTGTGTGTGTGTGTGTGTGTGTTCATGTATTATTGACATTGTGGGGACCCAAAACTCTTATGAGGACATGTGTCCCTTAGGGGGACGTGTAAAGAATTTAAACAATGCTTGGTTTCATTTGGCTCAACAGATGTTTGATCTTAGGTGATGTTAAAAATCTATGCAATGCAAAAATCATAGGGTCATCTTTCAGTTTACACATAAAGCAGAAAACAACAGGTGACCAGCCATGACCTTACCTACAGGTCAGCTGAAAACAGTGTCACACTAGTGTTGTGTCTCCAAATAAAAGACAAGAAAGAACAATTTTAAATTGTATCTTTAGGCACTTTGTTACTAGCAGCCTGTCACAAAAACACATCATTTGTTCCCATTTCTTTAGTTTAATCTATGAGAAATGCCAAAGATAAAACAGTTTGACAGGCATAAAATGGTATTTTTGTAACAACAAGGTGATTAGCTGAAATTTTAGCATATCTCAGCATGTTGTGCAGTGTGTCCTTAAAAATTCTGAGAAAACTGGACAAACGAAGGACAAAAGAAAAAGTGGCAGACCCAAACTGTCTACAGACAGACAAATTATGTCCTTCAGAAATAGGAAAGAAAAATCTAGCAAAAGGCCTGACACAGGACCTGAGAGAGGCATTTGGCCCTTCAGTCAATCCATCTACTGTTTACTGAAGCCTCATCAGAAATGGACTCAGTGGAAGGCTGGCTGTCAAGAAACCATTCTTAAGGAAGGAAAACAGGGAGAAAAGGCTGAGGTTTGCCAAATTACACAAGAACTGAACTAAAAATCAGTGGCAGCAGGTCTGATGGAGTGATGAAATGTGACATTCTTGGTTCAAACCATCATTAGTATGCATTGGGGAGGTCAGGAGAGAGGTCCAACAGTGAGTGTCTATAGCCATTTGTAAAACACAGTGGAGGGTCTGTTATGGTTTGGAGCTGCAGTTCAATCAGTGGTGTTAGAGATCTCGCCAAATTATTATTATGCCAATGCAGTAAAAAAAATTCCTGCATAGAAAAACACACAATGAAACACTATCAGTCATGGATTGACCTCCCCAGAGCCCGGACCTCAACATTATTGAAGTGGTGTGGGATCATTTTCACACAAAATGAACAAATGGCAGCCAACATCCAAAGAAGAGCTTTGAATGTCTTTCACAAATCTTGAAGAACTATTCCTGAAGACTAACGAAAGAAATGACAAGAAAGCTGCTTCAGAGAGTTCAGGCTGTGCTGAGGAATAAAGGTGGTCACACAAATATTGACTTTCAAGCTCGTTAGAACTGTACTGTTTTTTGTTTTTGCCTTATTTACTGCATTCACTTCCATGTGTGTTTGCACATGTTTCAATAAATTTCTGCACCTATTTCCCATTTTCCTAGCAAAATGTTATACATTATACATTTAGCAACAATTGTGATTTTTGTGATATTCTGTAAATGAATATTGTTGACTAAATATCCAAAATAATGATAAATTTACACTCTTATCTTTTAAATCTGGGAAAAGCTCAAGTTCCAAACAGACTGTCAATAGTGCACTGAGAAGGAGGAAATGACATCCTGTAAACAGATAGTGATCCCACAAACAGGTTAACTATTAATCTGATTTTAGTATAAGGCCGTGGACCTTCACTCAGGAGCTTTTGAGCCAGTCACAGAGGGCAGAATGACAATAACACTAATTGTTTTCGTGATTGTCCTGGCTGCTGCTTGTCTTCCTGCACTCTGTGGCAAAGAGGAGCCTCCAGTCCTCCACGTTGAGACTCTTGCTGAAACTCAGTCCTGATGTGCTGCTTTGGATCATGTGGCTCTCCTTGCACATGGCCTTCTCCAGATGGGCCAGTGCCTGTGGCAGTTTGTGCAGAAGACAAAGGTACAGATAAATTATGTCTTCCAGAAACTCAGCATCTTTGATCATTCCTTGTACAGCTGTCAGTGCTGGCCAGTGAAATCAGGGTGGAAGAAGAGGAATTGAGGAACACAATGAAGACATCAGGAGCTTATCTGAAGAGATCAGCTCCAAGATGAACAGAATCCTGCAAGAGAAAGTCAACTCCAGATAAAGTAGACCTCGAGGAGAAACTGAGCACTCTGTCACTTGGCCGTGTGCCGAGTAAACGAGTAGCTGAGATCAATAGCCTTAGGGTGAGTAACCTGTTGTTAGAAAGAAAACCTGCACTTGATGTTTTTGTACTTTGCTGAGGTGAAAAAAAATCACTGCAACAATATTGTGCAACAATAAATGCTAAGATCAGACAACCATTATGCTTTTTGACTGCTACAATAATGTTTGCTTTGCATCTATTCTCTTGGTGTATGATTACTGGAATACAAGCTCAGAGTACTAAATTATTAATAAATCTATGAATTATTCTTTAAAAGCCCCCATGCTTTCAGCATTCTCCCTGATCAGGAGGTGATCTGTAGCCAGCAGCAAAGCATCACAGAGCTGCTGAAGGCTGTGAGGGAACAAAGTGACCGGCTCAACTTCCAGAGGACAAAGATTAATGTTCTGGAGGAAAAGGTAAAAATAGTAGAGACTGCAGCAAAATGATTGAGTATTGCATAATCTTTTTGATTGATGGTGAATTATCATCCATAACAAATATGCATAACACAGGAAAGGGTTGAGCTAACTGAGAAAATGAAATATATGATTCAGGCCCAATTCCTCACTCCAGAAAGTTCCATGCATTCCCTTAATTAGAGTGAATAAATTACACTCAAATGCAGCTGCTTTTCAAGAGAGGATCATGCCATGTGGTTGGATGGACTCAAACTCCACCAACTTGAACTGATGATATTGATACTGCTGCGACATTTGGATGGTAGGTTCAGAATGTGGTGTAAAGAAAGCATGAAAGCATGGATCCATTCTGCCTTGTATCAATGGTTCAAGTTGCTTGTGGTGGTGTAATAGTGTGTGTGTGGTGTTTTCTTGGCACACTTTGAACCTTTTGTACCAACTGAGCGTTGTTTAAATGTCGCAGCCTACCTGAGTACTGTTGCTTACCATCTCCATCACTTTATACTGTGGTATACATGCACATACATGCATGTGAACCCTCCAACTCCTAATTCTAAATGTGTAGGAGACACTCATAATAATAAAAAAGCTGTTGAGAATTTCCTCTGACAACTTCCTCTGCGAACATGATAGCCCAGGATACCACTGAGAGGATGCCGGATACCTTCAACACTGAACACTCATCCCTTATCTGACCTCAGGCTCTACCAGCAGTGCCAGCACAATCAATAAGATGGATAATGAAACATAAGGTGATGTTGCAAGTGGCTTTTATGGTTTGATATCTGTAACGTGTTATTACGGATCTGTGATATTCAGTCAGTCATGGAATGCTCATCATTTACAAGCACGTCCGGAAAATTTCATGCAATTTTCTGCTTGGCATTAATACCGTTTCATGAAGTTACACTGGGGAACTCCCTGTCTGAACAATTAATTATCACATATTGTCCCTGTTAATACTGCTGGTAAGAACTTCTTGTCACCATTATTTTGGGATAGATCTGTCATCAGACTACAGAGAGCTGTTCAACAGTGGGGAACAAGTAAGCAGCGTTTATGCCATCAAACTCATTGGATCAGAGCCCTTCATGGCCTTTTGTGACAGAAGCAATCGTGTTCTAAGTCTGGCAAAACCTGAACTTTTCCACAGTACAGTTTTATTGCTCTTTATTCTTAATGTTATAAGTGTTAAAGGATTAGTACTGTAGGTGTTTGATTAGCCTATGAGAGAGCACTGAGGGATTCATATACAATAGCACAAACAAGTGCTATATGCATCCCTCGGATTTGCAAGGGCAATTTTTAATGACGTGCACAATTATATACTCTGCTACTAACAATTACAAACGAACAACACCCCCCCAAAACAGATTTTAAAAACTGATAAATTTGTCAATAATAGGTTGTTGGTTACTCTAACTAATATTAAATTGCCACCAATCACAATATTTGTCCAAACAATAAGCCAAAACCCAAATTTGTGTAGTGCTGTATATGGGAAGAAAAAAAAAGCAATAAATCCTGTCTGAGAGGTTTGAGGCATTAAGTAGTGAAAACTAATTACTGCTTGATGAGCAGTGAATCTAGGGAACTCTACTTGAGAAAAGCAAAGTGAATCTGGCTCATTACTGAATGACCATCGCTGGTTCAGTAATGAGTGATGGTCAACCAAAAACTGTTTTGAAACCTGTTTCTTATGAACCATAAGCATAAAAGCTGTAAATGACAGTAAATCCTCTTTCTTATGTTTTCATGGAGCGACAGTTACCCAGCAAAGGAAGGATGGTTCAGTAAATTTGATCATACGTGGGGAAAGTATGAAAATGGTTTTGGAGGTTATGGTGGTGAGACTTTGAAGGGAAAATGAATTCTCAGATTCTACATTTAATTCTCATCTTTATACGGTTTCTAATTTTATAATCTCTGTGACTAACACAGTATGCCTGCCCCCCATAAGCATCGCTTTTCACATTTGCTTGTTAAACCATGTTGGTTCTGAGCCCCCAGTCTCTCGCTCTCTCTTAGACACAGGAGAGTTCTGCCTGGGTCTCAGGAGGATTCAGTCTCTATCCTCTCCGGGCAACTCTGTCCTTCACATAGAGCAGGAGGACAGGAGACAGAACAGATGCTTCATCGAATACAGATTTTACCTCAATGGGCCAGCAAGCAACTACACCATTCACCTCACACATCTGTCTGGAATTCTGCCTGACCCCATGAGCAACCTCACAGTCACAATGTTTTCCACCAAGGACAGAAACCATAACAACCATCAGGAGTCCACCTGTGCCCACCAGAACACAGCTGATGTGCATGTAATAACCATGTTTTATTCCTATGCACTGTGAGGTGACTGTTGTTGTGATTTGGGGCTATACAAATACAACTGAACTGAACTGAATTAGATAATGGGAATAATTTATCTAGTATTGACTGCACAACATATGCTTCCTGTCATCTTCTAGGTGGATGGTGATTCAGTGCCTGTGGAGGCACCAACCTGAATGGAAGATACCTTCACATGGATCCAAAGGGGCGCTCTGAATGTAGGACAGGGATCCAGTTGAAATCTTTAATTTACCAGGTAAAATGTTTGAGATCCAGTTCTCATTTACAAAACATGAAATTACTCACAAGTATGCATAGTTACATATTTACATAAATGTATTTATTTATATAAAAAGTGAATTTAAAAAATTACAAAAGTGTAAGGGGGGGGCATGGGATTTTCTGGTTTTTTAAGGGGGCCGCAGCACTCTTGACTTTTGGGAACCACTGCTCTAAACAAAATCCCATTTAAAAGAAAAAAGAAACAGCTTTAAACTGTGGGCTCCTGAGGAAAGTCCTGGCAAAACTTAATTTCAGCAGCCAGCGTTCCAGAAGGCTTGGATAGGGAGGAAAATGTTTTCTGCCAAGTGTCTCACTCCTTGTAGAACTCCAATTCTTAAAAGATGGGACACTGTGTACAATGTACATAAAAATAAAATGCAATGATTTTCAGATCTTTTAAGCACAATTAACAATAGAACATATAAAACGTATAAAATGTTTAAAATGATTAAATGTACCAATTTAGGAAGAAATATGAGCTAATTTTGAATTTAATGGCAGCAAAATCTCTCAAAAAAGTTGGGACAGGGCCATGACTCTTTTCCACAGTGTGTCTTTTGTCTTGTCTGCTTCTCTCATCTACAACCAGTCAGGGCAGATGACTGCCCCTCCCTGAGCCTGGTTCTGCCAGAGCTTTCTTACTGTTAAAAGGGAGTTTTTCCTTCCCACTATCACCAAGTGCTTACTCATAGGGGGGTTCATCTGATTGATGGGTTTTTGCTGTATTATTGCAGAGTCTTGACAATATAAAGCAACTTGAGGCGACTTGTTGAATTGAATTAAAATATCTTCACTTGCTGTATCAAAGAAGTCAAAGCCTATAGAGAATAAACAGTCACATATGAACACTTTTCATGTTGGGTCACATTGACTCATATGATTTTTTCCCCAACATTTGGGGCAGGATCCTTTGTATGGATCATGATATAGAAAGGAAAAGGCTGGATACATATATGAAAGGCTCTAGAACATACTTCTCTACACAATAGTCTCTTCTTGAATTGTTTCTATATGCTTTTCATATTGTTCTCATTTTTAAAAAAATGTAACAAGTAGCCTATAGCATCTAAAAGTGCCAGCATTTATCATGATTAGTGGATTCTTTGGTAAATTTATTATTTTTTGCTTTTAGTTGTCAGAATTGGTACTGATTGAAGCTGTGTTCAATGAAAAATTGATAGCTTTATTTTGTTTCATATGTAACAATCTAATAATTGTTGGAGGAACTGCATATAATTTGACACAGGGTATTTTTGTGGAGTCATAAGGCAAGAAAGGTTGGGAACCACTGATACTGATATACTCTGTACTATACATTGTCATTTTCAATTTTTTTTCACTATAATTTATTTAACTTAAATAAATAAAAGCATGCTGGTGACTGCAAGTAATTGAGGTATTTATTTAAGTTTAGATAGTTTCATTTAGCAGCTGCTCCACTAACACCAAAATCAGACTAAAACAAAAAGAGTCACTAAACATGCTCTAAATTTCTAAATCCATTAAATACATTTCCCTCATACCTGCAACTACCACCACCACCTCCAACCGCAAAGAGACAAAAAGCCAAGAGAGACTGTGCTACAGGTGTCCTTTATAATCAAGCTCTGATTGGAGAGCTAGAGCAGGAGTGAGAGTTAATACTGTGTTCAAAGGCCTACTCAGTGCTCATATGAAAATTAACTTGACGTTTAAAATTTTTTTTAATAAATTTCTTGCTTTCTCCTAAATTTGCTACATAAGTATATACAGAAAACTGACATTTTGTTACTCTTATAACACAGTGTTGCCCTGAGGCAATGAACTGATTTCTGTTAAGGGGGTGTGGGAGACAAATTCAACAGGAACCCCAAGCTCCCAAAAAGTAGGGCAAAAAAATTTTTTCACCAAAAAAATAACAGTTATGCTGCAGAGGTTTAAACATTTAATGTGTTTTTAAACCTTTTTCAATAAATACAGGTGTTAAATAACTTCAGCATGTCTTTTATATACATTTTCACATTTAATAACCAAAAATAAAAATCCAAATCTATGCAACAATTTATAGCCCAAAATAATCCAAAACACAAAGTTTTACATTTAACACATCATGCTGCTGTTTTAGCAAACATTTCTGAATTTTCTCTGTGAGGCTCTACCTTTTTGCACCGTTTGGTTAGGATGGCCGAGTAAACTCTAGGGGGCAGTGTTGTCTCATCTCGTGTAGATAAGTTCGCTGTGATTTGATTGTGCTCTGAGTATAATTAGATTCGACTAATTATGTTTGATGTGAAAACTGATGCTTTCTTAAAATCCCACATCTATGTTTCCAATTACACTCTAATTGCTTGTCTCACTGTCTGCTTTCACAAACAACAATAGGAGGAAAATACCCTCTCCTGAAATAGTGTGAAACATGACTTTGATGACAGATGCCATGCTGCTTTTAACTAGTCTGAGCACAGCTGCAGTGCTTCACAGACAGATAAATTGTTCCCACAACACCTCAGTACTTTCCCGCAGTCACACCTAAACACACACTCTTCTTTGTGTTTGGCCCTGCAGACTTGACAGTGATCTCCCTGCACATGTGTGAAGCAGAGTCTTCAGTTACTCTCCCTGCCTCTGCACACACATTAGTTTGAAAGGTTATTTTGGGCTGCAGAAGCACCCTCTGCTTCCAGTCAAATAATAGGAGGAGTCAAACTCTTGCCTTTCCTTTCTGCTCCTCCGTACCATTCCTCATGTCAGCTGACAGGGGATTTCCCTCTAAATAACAGGTTCCCTCTGCTGTCTATGCTGCAGCATTAAGTTAGATCCTTATTTTGCAACAATGGACAACAGTCCGCTGCAGGTGTTGACTGTCCCTACAGCCCCCTACCCAGACCAGCGACCCGGTACCAGTGGCCTGAGGAAAAAGGTCTATGTATTTCAGTCAAGGAGGAACTACCTGCACAACTTCATCCAGAGTATCTTCTCTTCCATTGACCTACGTGATCGACAGGGTTCAACCATGTTGGTGGGGGGAGACGGACGCTTCTTCAATCGGACAGCTATTGAGGTCATTGTGCAGATGGCAGCTGCCAACGGGGTCAGTGTCACCATGTGTAAGGACCTGCTCTTACGTTGGTTGTGTGTGCATGCTGGTAGGTGGGTGTGCACATGAGCAGATTTGCAGATAACTGCATGTATGTCAGTGCCACCTGCTCCGATAACTTATCCCTGCCACTGATTGTAGTTGCTTCATGTCAACTGCAACTTGTGATTATATTTTTTTAAAGAGAAAGCACAGAAAGCAGATCAGGTTGCACAGTGAAAAACAAAGACACATTCTGTAATCAAAGTATAAAGAAAAAGTAGAGAAATCCAGACAATAATTGTAACTTTGAAATAGACTGGCAGGTATGTTAGTACATCCAATTATTCCAAAATAAAGACATAAAAATAAATGAAAGAGAATATTTAAAAAATTAAAGTGGGAAAAAAATAAACATAATTTTAAGTTATTACAATTCTTTTTTGCTATTATTAATTGAATGCTGTGGTACAGAGCTCAGTAATAAACAAAAGTGTGTGTGTAATTTTATATATATCCATACATATATATATATATATATATATATATATTTATATATATATATATATATATGCTACAAATGCTACTGGGTATGAGATGCTATTCGCTCCTACATTTTTCTTTTAAATATTAAATTAATTACCTTTTAAACAAAGAGGTGAATTGCATATAGATATTAGATACTGAGCAAAGATTAGGCTAATCTCTTCAATATCTAATTACTGATCTAATAATAACTATTGGAAATGTCACTTTGAAACACCCCCAACTCCAAGAGTTCTCCAAGTTGAAGGAATGCCCATCTGAGTTTTGGTCTCCATCATTCTCCCTCTATCACTTTTTTTTTTTTTTTGCTTTATCTAATAATAGGACTCTTCCTGCAACCATAATCTGAACCACATGGAGAAGTTGTTTTAGCAGTGTAATTGATCCTTCAGCTTCCTGGGAGATTCCTGGGAGATTAGTGAATGCAAGGCTTTAGGCTTATTGGCAACTAAACATCCACAGCCACTACATTGTCTAGTCAGCATTTACTGATCATTCAAAGCAAATAACTTGCATGTTAATTTGTGAGCTAAAAAGCCCAATGCCTCATAGTTATTCTAAATCACATTTGCACTGATTTGTATGATGTAATGTTTTTAAATTTTTTGTTTTGTAATGATGCTGTTGTCTTGTGCATGTTCTTTCAATGTGTCGCAGTCTGTGTCAAATAGGCACATTTTTGGGGGCAGCTTGTGGACCAAACATGGTTTCACCTAAGCCCTCTTACATGATGCTCTCTACCAGTCAGGAACAACAATTGGAATCCATCCATCCATCCATCCATCCATCCATCCAGCAGAGAAGCCTAGACCTCCCTCTTCCCAGCCACCTTGTCCACCTCATCCGGGTCCCCAAGGCATTTCCAGGCCAGCTGATAGAAATAATCTCTCCAGCATGTCTTGGGTCTGCCCCGGGGCTTTCTCCCAGTAGGATATTCCCAGAACACCTCACCCAAGAGGTGCCCAGGAGGCGTCCTAGTCAGATGCCTGAACCCCCTCAACTGGCTCCTTTCGATGTGGAGGAGCAGCAGCTCTACTCTGAGCCCCTCCCAAATGGCTGCACTCCTTACCCTATCTCTAAGGGAGAGGCCAGCCATCCTTCAGAGTAAGCTCATTTCTGCCACTTGTATTCGCAATCTCACTTTTTTGGTCACTACCCAAAGCTCATGACCATAGGTGATGGTGGGGACCTAGATCGACTGGTAAATCGACAGTTTGGCTTTCACTCTCAGCTTCTTCTTCACCACGACAGACTGGTGCAGCATCCGCATCACTGCAGGTGGAGCCCCGATCCATCTGAATGAATTCCCTTTCCCTTCTCTTGTCACTTGGGAACAAGACCCCGAGATACTTAAATGCCTCCACCTGGGGCAGCAACTCGTCCCTGAGCCGGAGTGGGAACTCCACCCTTTTCCAGCTGAGGATCATGGCCTCAGACTTATAGGTGCTAAATGTGTGTGTCCCAGTGATCCCAGGAGCTATGCTGTCCAGGGGCTTGTCCCCCTAGTAGGGTCTCCAGTGGCAAATTGGTTCTGAGTGAGGGGCCAGATAAAGAGCGATTCTAAAGACCCCTATGGAATTTAGCCACTTAACCAATTTCCCAGCCCATCTTTCTAGGTGACACTATAGTTGCTTTTTAGTCTTTCCTGCCAACATAAACTAACAGCTTACAGAGCCACATTAGTACATGTCAGGTGTTTGGGCCGCACGTGACTTGCACAACACCAGTGCAGAAAGTGTTCCAGATTAGATCCAACTGTGTCTGCTAATTGGGCTGGGTAAATTGTATAATTGTAGGGATTTAAAATACACTTACACATGATAGAACCTGCTCTTGGTGTGCCATAACTGCTGTTTATGAAATTAAATATCATCTTCTTTACTTCTAATAAGAGCTGTGACAAACCTGATATTTACTGGTATTCCCAGTGCTGCCTCACTCAGATGTATCAAGATATGCAATCTCCTCAATCAACTAAAACATACCTTTGTGACATTTTCTCAGGTGGGTCGTCTGATCATTGGACACCATGGGATAATGTCCACACCGGCCATCTCCTGTATGATCAGGAAATACAAAGCCATCGGAGGTATCATTCTCACTGCCAGCCACAATCCCGGTGGGCCCAATGGAGACTTTGGCATGAAGTTTAATACTGCAAATGGAGGTATGGTAACTTGAGAAAAGGAAGCATGCAGATGCAATGGCCAAGTGCAAAACAGTGTTACATGAGAAGTCAGGCATTTAATAAGGCCTCATTTGGATATGTGGCTTGGACACAGACAAAATGTGATACTATTGACATAAATCTGGGACAAAGTTCAGACACATCAAAACAGCACAGATTTACCAATAAATGTTCAATATCGCAAAGATTATTGCTGTCAATGTAATATTTTTGTACCTTTTCAGTGCTACAATTTCACACTATTGACTGGACTTTTTCTGCCACATCCAGGCCCAGCTAATGAAGCTGTCACAAACAAGATCTTTCAGGTCAGCAGGACAATAGAGGAGTTTGCCATCTGCCCCGGACTACAAGTGGATCTGACAACCATGGGAAAACAGACCTTTGATCTGGAGAACAAGTTCAAGCCGTTCACAGGTGAACTGCAGCATTAGTTTCTTATTCATCATCCAAATTAATGGATATGTGAGGAAAAAAAGGGATTTATTATTATTATTTTAGCAATAAAGTAAATAAATGGTTTACAATAAAGTTGACAAGATAACATTTTATTTATCCTTTGAAAAATATGTAAGTATTGTAAGTGTAAGTGGATGAGTCAGTACTTCTATTTCACTAACGATTGATGCCGTTTTGTTTCTCATTTGTGGTTGTACATAGTGGAAATTGTGGACTCTGTGGAGTCCTATGCTAACATGCTGAGGAACATCTTTGACTTTGCCGCTCTGAAGGAGCTTCTGGCTGGCAAGAACCACCTCAAGATAAGACTAGATGCCCTGCATGGAGGTGGGAGAAAATGCTGTAATAATTCATTTATCTTACAACGTCAGAGTAGCAGCTTCTTTAACTCATTTGATTATCAAGCATGCTGCTGTCCAAATCCATACTATTTCCATACTTTTCCCATTCATGTCAGTAATGTAAAATAGAATTACAGCAAAAAGAAAATAATGATGATATAAACATCCTGGGCTCTGTTCTATTTTTGGAGAGGTAACATGGGGTTGTCAGATCTGTGACTTTCCTCTGAGTAGATTACTCAATCTATTTTGAGCGTCCCCAAACACTGAAACAAAAAGTCAGGGTTGAAGCACCACGGGGCTCAGTTTACTTGTTGTTGTTGTTGTTTTAGAGTACTTGGTACAACACTGGATCTGCCTTCTCTCACTCCTGTCTCTGTCACCTGTCTGCTCTCCAGTGGTAGGACCATATGTGAGGAGAATACTGTGTGATGAGCTGGGTTGTCCTGCCAGTTCTGCCATTAACTGTGTCCCTAAGGAGGATTTTGGGGGTCAACACCCAGATCCTAACCCCGTATATGCTACAGATCTGGCTGACAACATGAGAGATGGACAGTATGATTTTGGTGCAGCATTTGATGCTGACGGGGTATGTTTACTGACTCATTCCTACTTGTTTGTTTAGGATTTACAAAAATATATCAAAGGAAAATGCAGCTTCAAAAGACAGTTCTTTCACACATGGAATGAACTTGGCCCTGAATCACAGGCCTTGATTTCTAACCTTGAACGTCTTTCTGCTTTCTAGGACCGGAATATGATCTTTGGTAAACATGGCTTCTTTGTCACCCCATCTGACTCCGTGGCTGTGATTGCTGACAACATTTTTTGCATCCCGTACTTTCAGCATGCGGGGGTGAGAGGTTTCGCTCGTAGTATGCCCACAAGCACGGCATTAGACAGGTAAAAGTGTGGCCTGGTTTTCAAATATCACCATCAAAACAAACTTCCTTAGAATACTCTTTTATTGTATTTCCTTCAGAGTAGCCAAGGCAACAAAAATCGAGCTGTATGAAACTCCCATTGGCTGGAAGTTCTTTGGGAACCTCATGGATGCAGGCATGCTGTCTTTGTGTGGAGAAGAAAGCTTTGGTACAGGTACTGCATCTCTGCGCCAACTTACTGGATCAGAAAGACAGCGGGAGAAGAGGAGGATTCTGATTTTTGTGTTTTCTGAACATGGGCGATTCTGCTTCACGTTTCAGGGGGAGACCATATTCGTGAGAAGGATGGGCTTTGGGCTGTGCTGGCATGGCTGTCTATCTTGGCCACCAGAAAGCTGAGCGTGGAAGATATAGTTAAGGACCACTGGCTAAAATATGGAAGAAACTACTTCACCAGGTGAGATGTGGACACAGCAGTGAAAGACAGTGCTATTGCTATATATGTTGAATTATATTTTAGCAGAACTAGTGTAGACTGTTTAATTGATTCAGATGAAGCTGTAACAGGTGGGGTGGTGAGGCATGTCAAAGAGACAGATATAGAACATTACTGACATCTAGTGTAGCATATGAGATATTGCATTGTACAGAAAGCTGATATCTGAGTCATTGTCATCATCATCATTATTATCTGTACTGACTCACTTTTAGTTACAAAAACACTCTTTAGCCACGCAAATTAAGCCAAACAATAGAAGACGTGTAAAATAAGGCATTTATTTAGTCAACAACACTTGATTTTTGTTTTTATTGTTTACATTTTTGCCCAGATATGACTATGAGAATGTGGACATAGATGCAGCATGTGAGATGATGGAGGATTTGGAGATCACAATCACCGACAAGTCCTTTGTGAAGCAAAGATTTGCTGTGGAAGACAAAATCTACCAGGTAGACAAAGCAGACAACTTTGAGTATGCTGACCCAGTAGACGGCACCATTTCCAGAAACCAGGTACATGAAACACACCGTGGTGTATTTTTGTAATGATAAGCTCTCAATATACATAATTACACTGCTCAAAAAAATAAAGATAACACTCAAATAACATCCTAGATCTGAATGAATGAAATATTCTCACTGAATAATTTGTTCTGTACAAAGTTGAATGTGCTGACAACAAAATCACACAAAAATCATCAATGGAAATCAAATTTATTAACCAATGGAGGCCTGGATTTGGAGTCACACACAAAATTAAAGTGGACAAACACACTACAGGCTGATCCAACTTTGATGTAATGTCCTTAAAACAAGTCAAAATGAGGCTCAGTATTGTGTGTGGCCTCCACGTGCCTGTATGACCTCCCTACAACGCCTGGGCATGCTCCCGATGTGGTGGCGGATGGTCTCCTGAGGGATCTCCTCCCAGACCTGGACTAAAGCATCCACCAACTCCTGGACAGTCTGTGGAGCAACGTGACGTTGGTGGATGGAGTGAGACATGATGTCCCAGATGTGCTCAATCGGATTCAGGTCTGGGGAACGGGCGGGCCAGTCCATAACTTCAATGCCTTCATCTTGCAGGAACTGCTGACACACTCCAGCCACATGAGGTCTAGCATTGTCCTGCATTAGGAGGAACCCAGGGCCAACCGCACCAGCATATGGTCTCACAAGGGGTCTGAGGATCTCATCTCAGTACCTAATGGCAGTCATGCTACCTCTGGCGAGCACATGGAGGGCTGTGTGGCCCTCCAAAGAAATGCCACCCCACACCATTACTGACCCACTGCCAAACCGGTCATGCTGAAGGATGTTGCAGGCAGCAGATTGCTCTCCACGGTGTCTCCAGACTCTGTCACGTCTGTCACATGTGCTCAGTGTGAACCTGCTTTCATCTGTGAAGAGCACAGGGCGCCAGTGGCGAATTTGCCAATCCTGGTGTTCTCTGGCAAATGCCAAGCGTCCTGCACGGTGTTGGGCTGTGAGCACAACCCCCATCTGTGGACGTCGGGCCCTCATACCATCCTCATGGAGTCGGTTTCTAACCGTTTGTGCAGACACATGCACATTTGTGGCCTGCTGGAGGTCATTTTGCAGGGCTCTGGCAGTGCTCCTCCTGTTCCTCCTTGCACAAAGGCAGAGGTAGCGGTCCTGCTGCTGGGTTGTTGCCCTCCTACGGCCTCCTCCACGTCTCCTGGTGTACTGGCCTGTCTCCTGGTAGCGCCTCCAGCCTCTGGACACTACGCTGACAGACACAGCAAACCTTCTTGCCACAGCTCGCATTGATGTGCCATCCTGGATGAGCTGCACTACCTGAGCCACTTGTGTGGGATGTAGAGTCCGTCTCATGCTACCACGAGTGTGAAAGCCCCACCAACATTCAAAAGTGACCAAAACATCAGCCAGAAAGCATAGGTACTGAGAAGTGGTCTGTGGTCCCCACCTGCAGAACCACTCCTTTATTAGTGTGTCTTGTAATTGCCAATAATTTCCACCTGTTGTCTATTCCATTTGCACAACAGCATCTGAAATTGATTATCAATCAGTGTTGCTTCCTAAGTGGACAGTTTGATTTCACAGAAGTTTGATTTACTTGGAGTTATATTGTGTTGTTTAAGTGTTCCCTTTATTTTTTTGAGCAGTGTATATAAGGTGTGCAGTCTGTCATCATTAGAGCCTCTAAGCTGTGTTTGCAAAATAAAAAAATCTCAGTGTGCGCTGGGCTGTTCTCACTGCAGGGGCTGCGGATAATCTTCTCTGATGGTTCTCGAATCATCTACAGACTCAGTGGGACCGGTTTTGATGGGGCAACAGTTCGGATCTATCTCGACAGCTATGAGAAAGAACACGTTTTTGGGGATACACAGGTGGAGTATATGAAAATGAAAATTGCAATTTGGGCAAAAGAGGCACTACATGACAAAGCTTTGAATTACTAAGCAGAAACTCTTTTGAATGAAGCATCGTGCTGTGTGGTAGAGTGCAACAGCATTCCTGTTTTGTAGCCAAAATTTCCATGTAGTAGGATAATTCTGGCCGCAGGATGCATGAGTCTCTAACTGTATCATCCTTGTTTTGGACAGGTGATGCTGGCACCCCTCGCCACCATCGCTCTAAAGATTTCTCAGCTTCATCACAGGACAGGTCGAACTGGTCCGTCAGTCATTATATGATTCCTTATGTGTTTTTCAAGATCATCGATAAAATTATGTTTTTTTTTAGTTTTTCTGTCCTCATATATATATATATTTTTTTTTTTATAAACAGAGTCTTGGTGTAGCTGCATAACATGTAAAAGTGTGCACTTTAATGAAATGAAATGGAAACTGTAACACATTAAATTGTCTTTTGTTTTTGGTTCAGCTGTGGCATGCTTTTTTTTTTTTTATGGCAGCTAATATTCCATCTAATTTAGTTTGTTTCAATTTTGCTTTTATTATGTGTAATTTTCATTTCCTGACCAGTGAGTCCCAAATAAAAATATGTGTTCAGTAGTGGTTCAAAATAACGCCTTCATAATTCAGCTTGAAAACAGCGGTTTCACTTCCACAGTGAAACCCTCATAACAGTACTCATGTTGTTTTTCAAAATGTGGTTTAGTACAGCCACGATGTCTGCCTTCTTTTTTAAAATTTTTATGCCACGTGCTACTGAAGAATACCTGACAGGTAGAGTCAAGAGTAGAGCATGACAGTTTTGTGTGTGTGGAATAACTTTTCGTGGAGCAGGTGCTCAATTTATAAGTCATTAATCCTCTAAAACCACTATTTGTGTCATATATATACCCATTAATTTAGGGAAAATGGAAATCTCGAATTGAATAATAACCTAAAATTGAAGTTGAGCGCGTGGGTGGGTGCTTGAGTTTGAGTGACGGCATCCCAGCTTGTTCAACTCTGTAGTGCTGAAAATGACAAAGAACAAAAAGTCAGCATGAGAAGAATGTTCACCAGAAAACATGTTCTAAAGATCTCTGTTTACCATGACAGGGATTGTCTCTTTTTTTTAACCGCACTACATGTAAGCACAACATATGCTGCTGCTTTTAGCACAACAGAGCAAACAAAAAAAGGGAAACATTTATTTTGCAGGAACAATCATTTTTTAAATGGCTTATCCATATACTATTGGTGACTGCGTTACATGATTTCCATCTGGACAGCAACAGCATGAGTGCACAAACATCTGGTCCAGCTCTGTGATCACTCATGCCCTTTGAAGTCCTGTCCCTTTCTTCTGGTTTCATCTCCATATTACACTGAACTTGAAACACAACAAGAGGAAGGCCGGCTCTGGTTCATCTGAGGTCACCGTGCTGTGAGCTTTGGTTCCACTGACAATTCTCTAACTGTGTTATCCTTGTTTTGGACAGGTGATGCTGGCAAGACTACACAAGTTTAAGACATAAATAAGGACTGGCATTGCTGAGTCATCAGAATCAGTCAGTTAACAGCACAATGTTATATTACAGACTGGAAATGGAGGAGGAAGTTAACTGAAGAGGAAGACAGCCCTTGCCTAAACCTAATCTCAGTAAACAAAATCCCATTCAAAACAAAATGATTACATTTGACCGTTTATATATAATACAATGTATAAAATCTTACAACATTGAATACTGTTTACATGTTATCAGGCTGCATTACATCATTCAACTATTATTGATGCCTAAGAGGCACTAAGAAGCATTTTCATGCCTCTCTAGTGAAGTAAAATTTATAACGTAGTATGATTGGCCCCTCTGGTGCCTCCACACCAATGCCATAGGAGTAGAGTTTTGTTAATCTAGCAACGCCCAATGCCATTGGATGCCAGCATGTATAGGACCAGTGATGGAACGCATTTGAGTATATTTTACATACATTTGAGTACACTGAGTGCATACTCATGTACTTTACTGAGCTGAAGTTTTAATGTACTTTATCTAAGTATTTTCATGTTATGCTACTTTCTCCTTTTACTCCAATATACTATGTACAAATATAGAGCTTTGTATGCCATACTTTCTAAAGCTTTAGTTTCATATTGTTTTTGCAGATTTTAAAATATAAATCTACTAGTGCACTCTGAAACAGACTCCATTACGGTAACAGCTCTGTGCAGCTTGATTTGCATTTCCCAGAGAACACCAGAATCGGCAGGTCTGCCACTGGTGCCCGCTCTCTTCACAGATGATGTTGCAAGCATCATAAGGTTTGCCCCGGTGTCTCCAGACTCTGTCACGCCTGTCACATGTGATCAGCGTGAACCTGCTCTCATTTGTGAAGAGAACGGGATCCACTGATGGAGCCAGTTGGGCTGCATGGCACTGTGCTGTGAGCACAGGCCCCACTAAAGGATGCTGGGACCTCATACTATGATCATGGAGTCTGTTTCTGACACTGTGATCAGAAACATGCACACAAATCATTTAAAGGAGCAAATACCAACCCTGCTGCACAAATGCATAATTATGCATAATGACTATTTTTATTTTAGATATATTTTAAAACTGTAACTGTAGCAAGATTATGGCCTTTACTTAAGAGTCTAACTAGTTGCTTCACCAGTAAAGACATTTCGAAACCCCAGACAGCCGCAGGCTGCTGTAGCTTTAAGGCTGTCACCTGACCAAAAGAAGGAAAACCCGACGGAGGAAGGCAGGAAGTTCCTGTACGAAGAAATAGAGACCCGAGCACGTAAACAGAACACAAAGAGCAGCAATAAACACAAAGACGGGGTTTTCACACGTTAACCGCAATGGCAGGCATTAAAGGTATTTTTATTTAGGCTCTGCTGGGTCAGCCGAGAGTTGAGAATTAAGTGTTTGTGAAGTTAAAAGTTTGTTAGCCGAGTTTTCAACACTTGTAAAAACCTTTGCTGTATCATATCGAAACTTAGATCGATGTCGCAGGTCACTAAGATTTGTTGCCAGCGATCTACGCTATCTGCGTATATCTACGTTATCAGCTTAATAACCTGCTGACCTTTAAACAATAAAGTTGTTCCTTTTATTCACTGTATCCTAACTTTTAGTTTAGAGAAAACACTATAGCCCAGCGTATATTTGCTTTTTATCTTGAGTCTCCAACAGCTCTGCCGGTCTGATTAATGTGGAGTTACTGATGTCTCCTTTTAGCACTGGTTGGTTTGTCCTTTAGTGGTGCTATTGGACTGACGTTTCTTCTGCTTGGCTGTGCACTGGAAGAGTATGAGTAAGTTCTCCTTGCAAACGTAAACATATGTTATTGTATGACATTGACTTATTGGCTTAAAGAAATAAAGAGCTATGAACTATGTCGTTCACAAATACCTTCAAATGAGTACTTCATCAGTTAAGTGCACTTTCAAGTAGTGTCACTTTTGGTAGGAAGATTAAATTTTTTTTTTTAAATCAATGCAGTGGAGACCTGCATTTGTAGTCTTTTGCATTGGTCACACTCCAGGAATGCCAGTTTCTGTAATGCAGCCTTTCATTAGGGCCTCCCACCTGTAAATGTCAATGCTTCTCAAGTCGTTGTAGTCTCTAATGTGGCTTTTCTCTTTAATTTTTCAAAATGTAAGCCCAAGTTGAGATCGCTGATTTGATTGAAGTTACTACTTCAAAACTGGAGCTCTCCCTGAGAACCCCAGAAAACTATTATGTAACTGGTTTCACAGTTTTAGAACTCCTAATGACAAGTAAACTGAACTTCAGGTGTGTTAAGAGGTTTCATTCTTTTGCAGATTGTTTTGAGTGTTTCATGTCTTTATTTTATTGGGATAACTTTGTCACCTTCTGTCATAAATTCTTTGTGACCTTTTCACCATTTTTTGCAGTAAATACTGGCCGATGTTTGTCCTGATTTTCTACGTATTAAGTCCCATCCCGACCTTCATATCCAGACGCCTCAGTGATGACTCTGAATCCAGCAATGCATGCAGAGAGCTGGCCTATTTCTTAACAACTGGAATTGTAGTATCATCGTTTGGACTCCCCATTGTTCTGGCCCGTAATAGCATAGTGAGTTCTCTTGACTTATTATAAAAGTTTTTGAGTTGATTTCCTCACTCCATCAACAGCAAAAAATTTCACTGCTCATAGTAAATGAGCATAAATTGATCCCTGGGTATATGTAATACATGCATTGTGAAAACAAATGTATGACAGTTGAAATCTAATGGCCGTTTCTGTTGTGCAGATCAAGTGGGGTGCCTGTGGATTGGTGATGACGGGAAACGCTGTCATCTTCCTCACCATCCTTGGCTTTTTTGTCGTGTTTGGAGGTGGGGATGACTGGAGCTGGGAGCAGTGGTAAAGTGTTTTTGTAAACTAGACAGACAGAGATGGGTGGGTGGGAAGGTGGATAGTTGAATGAACAGACTGCAGACTGAGGGGCACATGTGTCCTGCACTCAATGGGGGATGAAGCTGTAGTGTAGGCAGGAAAATGTCAAATGAAACCAGCGTGTTGTCATGCTAATTTTTATACTTGGGTGGGAATTGGGTTTGGAGATAGCTTTGTACCCTGTAATGTGCCTTATGTCTGGGATCAGGGAGAAACGGATGTCTGTACCCCTCTTATGCGCCATCAACATCCACATTAACCCATATTTTTTTTTCTTTGTTTTGCTTTTGTTTCGGTCGCTGAATCTCCCTGCTCATTGCAGCTATCTGCCGTTTCATTATGCCTCAGTTAATCAATATCCTAAAGGGATCCTAAAGAGTAGCTCTATTGTGATGTATACTGCAAAGCTTACCGCATTATCTGTCCTCATTGTTTAAGGGAGGAGTTACAGCTTGCTTATTATGAGCACTGTTTGATTTTTAGGACAGAGCGAGTTATATTAATCCATTGATGGCTAGTTACAGGACTCCTAATCAGGTAAAGATATATTTGTGTGAAGTATGTTGTTTTGCTTTTGTTTTGGTTTGTTTGTTGTTTTTTTCTTCATTTTTCCTCAAGCATTACTTTTTGTTCTGGTGCAATTGTTTACATTTTCACCAAAGATCATTTCTAGACTAAAAATGGAGCTTATTCACCACTGATATATATATATATATATATATATAATTTGTGCTCTTTAGCGAGCCAAGGCATATGTAAAAGAGCTGTTTGTACGATCAGTCCAGAAAAAGTAGAGTATACATTTTATATTCCTGTACATGAAAAAACAATCCATAAGCCTGACAGAATATCATGGTGTTATGGCATCATGAATTCTGTTTTTTACATGTTGCATGGTAAATATTGTACGTTTGCTATTTTTGCCAAGTGCACTTTGTCCTAACGGATGGCTTCTCTTGCATACTCATTCACAGATGCCTGCCTTAGACAATGTACCTTTCAGAGAGTCTGGGTGTGATTTATGTTTCCCCATCAGGGCCCAGTGAAATCTGTGACTTTAATTTAACATTGCACCCTCATATGCAATGTTGCCAGAGTCAGTAAATAACTATTAATGAGCTTCTGAAGTTTGATCAGTCTGTGTCACAAAAACTGTCGCAGAAAATTTTCTGATAAAATCTCTGATTTCCTAAACATCTGCTGCACGATTGCTTTTCAGGGGGAAATGTTTGTATGTTTGTATGTAACTGACATGTTCAATTCCATCAACGGGAAGCAAGTGTTTTCTCTGTTGTGACTCCTATTCCCATACTTTAAAGACACTAAGGAGTGCTTAAGAGCTCTGTAAGGGAGTTTGTTTGTTTTTTATAAGCTCCCGATTGCACTTTTCTAACATTGATTAAAACTCTCTGTGTAGTGAAGCAAATGCCCAGGCTCCGTCTTTCTGTTTACCGATGATGAGTTGATGAGAACTTGTTTTGACTTGTGTACGTCGTGCCTCTTGCCACTCCTGATGGCTGATGCATCCAATCAGACACCTGCACACTGTTTATACAGCAGAGCAGCAGTAGTGGTTGTAGCAAATCTCAGAAAGTGTCTCCCGTGAGACACAAAGTGGACAAGAAGCTGTGTGGGTGAGTGTGTATTGGAATTATTTCCCTCTGGTTAAATTCGACAGAAACACCAGGTGTGATTGACTGCCTATACTTTGCCTATGAGCTCATAATCATCACTGGAAAAAAAAAAAACATCTTTCTGCTCTCCTTTCTGTTTTGCTTTTTTCCAAACATGCATGCATTAGTAATGAATGCAGATTGGCAACAACACCAGTTGTGAGCAAACTGCATAACAAAGGAGTGATAAAAGCCAACATTACCCATTCAGGGTTAACTCGTATGTGATAGAAATCAACCACACAGCTGCACAGCACTTGAATGGTTTAATTTCATTCTCTGTTCATGTGTGTCAAGATGCACCGGAGCTGCCTCACCAGTCTGAAATGAATGCATTTCCTCCACAAAACAAAAGGAACCCACACTCTCTGCAGATAAATTATTATTATTTATATGTAAAACATGCTGCCTGTCTCCACTAATTGCCTTTCATATGAGAAAGGGCACAGCATGTATTGTTTATGGTCTAGCATTCCCACAAGCAGGTTTAGTAGCTGTATCATTGCTGCTGGGGAAAAGGCACTTATGAAAAGCAATAGCAGAGTTGTATACCTGCAATGTATAATGTCTTTATTGCATGGAAATCAGTGGATATGTAAACTTCAAGAAAATGAGCACTGGGTATAGATTATAGCGATATACCCTGAAGTTGGCAGAATAGCTGCGAAAAAGATTTCAGGCATGCTGCTGTGTGAAACATGAAGAGAAGGCAGAGTCTTATGTGTTGATAGACTCCAATGTTGATCATCTATAGCAGGCACTGAATGTGGTTCTGGTGATGGAGGGTGTTACCATGATGAATTCAGCCAGCTATGTGAGACAGTGCCAGCAGATTGCACTTCTTGAGCACCCTGCAGAGAATTTTTAAGTCCAATTTAGACTACCGGGTAAATGAATGAGAAGCAGAGGCCTTAACATGGCTATAGATTAAAACAAGCTTTTTGTTAACATATTTTGTGAAGAAAAGCTGTGGATTGATTGGTGAGTGCTATCAACTGTTATATTTTAGAAGGAAGAACGTAATACTCCTTCGATTACATCAGTGGGAATATTACCATGTGAATCGTGTCTTCATACTCCCCAAACTGACATCTTGATCTGATGTAAGTATCTGCCGAGGGAGAGACACTGCTAGAAAGTGCTGAAGTCAGACTACATCTATACTCAACATAATCTCTCTGAAAGTGAGGCATTGAGAAGAAAAGAAAGATGAAGATGAAAAAGTGCCCAGGGACACCCATTCATCTTTCTTTCAGGACAGCTGTTGCCTGGCAACAACCAAGGCATCAAAATTATTCTAAAACACTCCTGAGTCTGCCCTTGAACACAACACAATGCAACAGAGTTTTGAGCAACATAACAGTGCAACACACTGTGCAACATGCATACAATGTTTGTTAATGAATGATGCTGCAGTACATTACACTGCCGCTGTGGTGGGTGGCAATGTCAAAGGCAGCACATTGTATTGTTCGGTGCAGACCCAGCGACAGCGCAGCAGAGCCTGGTTAAACGATGCAAGATCCAAAAGAACTGCGTAATGCAACAGTACAAAACATCACAGTGCAATGCAGCATGGGGTAACGCAATGCGAATAACAGTGCAGTAACACTACTGAAGATGAGTCTAACTAGAGCAGGCGGATATGTATCTAAATACCTATTTTTATACTGTAGAACAGTGGTTCTCAAAGTGATGTCAGCAAAATAATTATCCATATAGTATAGAGTTGTCCTGTAATATTTTTAAAATGCATATAGAGATAATTTATTCCCATAAAACAAGGACTTTTTTTTTCCCCCATTACTTTCCTGCATGTGGCCTTTAGACCAATGAAACTCATGTGATTGTAGCATATCATTCAATATGAATCTAAACTATTTGGTATAAATGTTTTAGAATAAAAAATTCTCCAAATGACACCTGATAGTGGAATTGTTACTAAGTAAAAACTCTTATTAAGCTTCACAATCGTGAGGTTGCATTGCCGTGAGGCAGGACATGACTATTCGTGTGCTAATACAGCTACTCAGCAGGCTCTGGTTAGCATTCAGAATGCATGGGTCAACATTAAACACTGTGGAGGGATCTGGCTCAGTGAGTCAAACTAGAAAGGCGGCGACTGGCAGGTCTCTAGCCACATACCTAAAACCCGATGAGTTCGAAGGAAGATGTCCACTGTATTCAAATATGATGGGGGGAACATAGCAACTTCCACAAACCAGCACCAACACCTAGAGTATGTATTTTTAATGGATTCATTATAACTTTATGAGAATCCATCAATTTGTTGGACAATGTAATTACATAGTAATCTATTTATATTTATGAGTAAAATTACTGAGTGTTCCTTTGAGCCTTAACAAAGTCCAAACAGGTGAGTTATGTTAAAAAAAAAAATCTCTGTACAGCTATTAAGGAGAAAATTAGCTCTAGACTGTAATCATTAGTTATTATTAATCTCTGTCTCTCTTCCACAGCATGTCTTTTGTCCTGTCTCCCTCCCCTCGCTCCCAACTGGTCAAGTCAGATGACTGCCCCTCCCTGAGCCTGGTTCTGTCAGAGGTTTGTTCCTATTAAAAGGGAGTTTTTCCTTCCTACTGTCACCATGTGCTTGCTCACAGGGGTCATCTGATGGTTGGGGTTTTCTCTATATATATTGTTACCTTACAATTTAAAGAACCTTGAACATTTTATTGCTGAAGCTGGGCATTTTAAGCTGGGAGTCTGTGGGGACTGATTCACTTTTAGAGCAAGCCTCAAGAGTGAACTGGAGAAACTGCAGATTGTTTTTTTTTTCCTCTTCTGCACTGGCTTTTATCTGGGGAGGTTGCAGCTGGCATGGGCAAAAGTACAACATCATAGACAGGCCCAGTCCATCACAGTACTACATCTAAATAGAAACTTATTTAGTTTTTTTTTTGCATAAAAATAAACACACTGTGGATAACTTCCAGTTTAACTCAGTATCTCCGAATTACAATTTAAGAAAACGATCAACATATGAGGCCCGTTAATGAAAGACAGAGGGCCGGAGGGAGTTGTAGAACCATTAAACAGTAATCCATATCTTGTGCTGGCTGGAAATCTAATGAATGATGCCGGACAGGCAGCAGTAGTGTGGAGGCCCAGAGGGCGTGAGCGCTGTGAAGCCATTGGTAAGAGGAAGGATTTGCGTCGTGGATGTTAAAGCCAATCGATGCGCTCTCGAGGTCGTGGAGGGATCGAGCGCGAATGGCACAAACGGTGCCTCATAAAAGGGTGCGCGTGCTTGGAGCGCGGCGCAGGAACAGTGCGTGCAGTGCAGCAGACACGAGCGCGTCGGAAAGCGGATAGAGCCTTTCACCGGTAAGAGACCGCGTTTAACCGTTTTCTTATAGACGAACTCTGGATGTTCTTTAGCTTCCCGAGGGGGGGAACTTCTACCGACCTTATCATCTGCGCACTCTGATAGCTTTATGTTGTTTTCCCTCTCTTGCACTCAACAGTAGCCAACGCGACATTTTTGAAGTTTTGATAAATTTGCGCAGCATTCCTTGAAAGTATTTACGGGAAAGGATAATGAATTTGGTTATTTCGGACATTTGCAAACACTAATGGTTCGGGACGTTCAGGTGGCAGATTTTGCGTAATTTGAGCGATACCGAGGCTATTCTCGGTGAAACATGATCGGTACTCGGGTTTTTTGAGTTGCACTTAAAGATCTTTGATTTAGTCGTATCGCGCAGATTTCGTGCCTGTATGCTGGCTGTGTTCCTTATCTATTCGATGGCTTGTTTTTGTGGGCATCTCCCTTCCTGTTCACAGTCGACTTGTTCAGTTGTTTTGTGTGCGCGTTTGGTTTGAAACACTTTTACAGAGCGCAACGTAGTCTGCACAGATGTTTTTCTCTTGCAGTATGACGAAGAGATTAAACAAGGCAAACACATTCAAAGTTGATGATTTCTCGCCTATTACAGTCGAGGAAAGAGAAGCAAGTGAGTTTGATTTATGTCTGAGTTTGGGACAACTGAAATGTGGGTGGCGAGAAAGCGAGTATGTGTGCTGTAGCTGGTGTGATGGAAAGCCTGGATAGACCCACATTAACACAATCAGTCAGTCCATTTAGCAATGAAGTCAGAGAGGGATGAGGTCAGCCAAAGACGAATAGCACTAGTTAGGCTCATTATTTTAACATGCGTGAGAAATCGAGATAATATTCCGGTAGATTAATGTATCTGGTTTTAGTCAATATAGTATTTATTGGGAACGACTCCAGCAGTTTTATATTCATCATTTCCCTTTGGGTTTTTGTTTGCGCTGAACTTTGCGAACTTTAATTAAAGCCACCACTGTTTGTCAGTTTGTAAAAGGCCTTTTTACCATCTTTCGCAGCACTAAGTGGTGCACAACAGTAACCTTTGCTTGATACATGAATATCCAGCAGTAAAACTAACGCACCACACATGTATGCTAAAATGTCAGCAGACTGGTGATGCTGTTACAAATGCACTGTTCACTGTGAATGTCACTGTAAGTAGAGCAGAAAATAGACGTCATTTGCACCATTTTATTCATGTCACAATTGTTAACATTGAAATGGACCTTCCAAATAATCCCCCCCCCACACACATACACACACAAAACATTCATTCAGCACTATAGCATTCATTTTTCTTTTCTTTTCTTTTTTCTTTCTTTCTTTCTTTCTTTTTTTTTTTTTTTTTAAAAAAAAAAACACTTTTTAGGACTGGCTTTGGTTCTGCATCCCACGCAAGCTCCCATATTACACCACAGTAGTGACATTTCACTGGAATGTCACAGATTGTTGTGTGTTAAATTTCTGAAATTCAGCTGCATTTCCCTTTAAGCCCAGCTAAAAACATGTGTGATGTCCACTGGGTCATGGGGCATGAATTCAGCTGTTCACTGGTGCTTTTTTTCTCAATCAGTGCTGAAAAAGAGGGCACATACATTCAGTTTTTTTGTTAGACAGGCTGCCAGACTGATGACTCACTTAGTGGTTGCTTGGTTGGTGGTACTGGTGATGATGTTATTATCTCGCCTTTCCTGTCACTGAACAGTGATGTTTGTTATCCTGGGTGGAAACTCCAGCTGATTGAGAATAACAAAAAGCCCTGCATGTGTGCGATTGATTGCATAAGCGACGGAGTGTGATTGTATGGCGGTCATATGTTTCAAAATGGTATAATTCTCCTAAGAGATCACAGTAATATCATGAATCCTTGGTGCTGATCTACAATCAATTGTGTAATTTTGAACTGTAAGCAGTCAGCATTTGTTTCCTTCTCAAAGATTTCACTGTGAAATGTGATCATTGCAGCTATAATCCATACATTGTTTCTCATTCAGGTTGACAATTTGCTGATGCGAATCCCTGTTCCCCCTTTCACCACTACCTCAAGGAGGACAGCTTCATCTGTGAGTACACCTTTTCAGTCACTGAGAGGAAATATTTCCACTGATTTGCATGTAGAAGAAATCAGTTTGCAGTATATTGCAGAGCTGCTTGTTGAAATTGGTGATTGAAATTTATAGCAGGTGCACAATACAGTGCAGTATTGTAAAAAACAAAAAGAGAGAAGCTCCTTTTATGCGTATTTGTACCACTTTACATTTTTAGATTGCATTTTTATTAGGTATTAATGTGATGTGTGAAATTATTTTTCTTGAAAAATTGCATGCCTAATCCATTGCTCAGATTTCCTGCTTTTCTTAAATAATTTCTTAAAGCGTCTTAAATTATGACCTGAATATTCAGGGCTTTTCCTGCAGCACCTGCTAAGAAGTTTCAGTACTAAAGGAAAAGGATCAATATTTTCTATTATTTTTACCTAGTGTTGTTAATGAGGGTTTCCATTCACTCAAATATAATAGATGTTTTGTGTTTATCAAATGGCAAAAAAAAAAAAAAAAATCATATGCTATCTATCACATAAGGTTCAGTGAATTTATAGTACGTGGACAGACAATGCTTATGTGCATAGTTGCCTCTCAGAGGCCAATTCTCAGGCAAGAGAACCCTGAATATACTATCAAGGAATTAAAGAAATATTGGATAGTTCTTACTTAATTCCTGTTGCAGTATACATACTGGTATCGATACTGATGGGGAAGAGAAAATGATCAGTTTGTGGATCAGTTTCACGAGGTAATTTTGCAAACTGTCCAGAGAGGACAGATCAAAGCTTTACAGTGATTCATTTCTGTCTCCAATGTCATCTGAAGGATTTGCAGTTATGTTTACATGGACACTGCCAGTGATGACACTCACCAAAGGCCCGCTCAGTGCCCCCCCGAATCCTGCAAACTATGCCAAGCCTTCTGTTACCACCTTACTCTCCAAGTCATTTGTTATTTTTCACTCTATAAGCTTTAGTCTGCGTAGCTAGTACACTAAGTTTCCTCTTGTAAATGGATACTTGATGAAGAGCTGACACTGATGGTACTTCAATCACAATACCTCACTGGATGTTATTAAAGCAACTTGAACATGATGAGATGATTCATCAGTGTGTTTTTTTCCCCAAAACTGGCACTTTCTCATAATTATTGGTGGGTTTGTCAGAAACTCTTAGCAGTGACTCATCCAGAGTCATAACTACCATGTGTCCAGTGTCCAATCCCACCAATTATGTATAATTTTGTTCTTTTTGTCTGAATCCATGACACCTAAGGCTCATGATGAAATAAACATTTTTTCATTTCTTTCACCTAAATATATTATTCTTGATAAATGCTAAAAATCATTTGTGGTAGTCTGCTAGTTACACATGATAATGACATGAGGGTGATGGTAGGTTTCTTCTTTAAGCCAGGCATTCTTGCATGAAATAGGAGCCTTTCAGCATTTATGTTTTTAAACCAATTAAGTCAGTTTGTGAGACAACAAAGCTTGAAATCAGTCTGCCTCCCCCGTTACTGTTATTTGCAGTGCCAGTATAACAAGCACATGCCGTGAGAGGAGAACAATCCTACAAGTAGCAACAGGCTGAGAGAGTCAGGCCTATCCATTCTCTCTCTCTGTGTCTCTGGCTTTCTGTGTCTGTACAGTAGGGCAGTGGGCTCCCTGCATGTGGCCTCCACAGTGACGTCATATTTCAGTTGCCACAAATTGATGTGTTGTTTTTCTCCCTCCTCAACAAACTCCTCTCAGTCTTTACTCGTCTGAAAAGCTCATTTCTGCTTGAATCTGCTTTTTCCACTGAATGCAAATGCAAGAAGTTTCCACTGTGACTTAGTTTAGAGTTCTCAGCTGCAAGTAAGTAAACTAAAATGGGAAGAGTTCATAAACATTCTTTTTTTAATTACCCAAAGCAAATTTAGCTATTGATTGAATTTTAAAAGCTGTGCAAGACTATTAAATAGGTTATAAATGAGAGGTTTCATAAATGTTTGTAACACATGTAGTTGTGTTATAAATGTAGTAAGCAGATGCAAAGACAATAATCTTTCTTATGACATCTGCTTACAGACACTGTCCATTATGGTGCTTTAAGAAACCACTGTTTCTTAGATGTGTACTACATCTAAGTGTTCATAGGCGGTGGTAACCATCTATGTAGCTCCAGACATCATGCATCCCAATGTAATAAGAAAGCTAATGCACTTGTTGCATGCATTCACAGTCTTCCTCAGCACTGTAAATATGCCTGACATCTTTACCAGAGGAACTTACACTAACCTTGGGCACATCTTTCTAGAACCAGGCTGGGCCACCTTTTTCCTTCAGAACTTCCTTAATTCTTCATGGAATATATTCAAGAAAGTGTTGGAAGTGTTTTGGTCCATATTGACACGATAGCATCACACATTTGCTGCAGATTTGTTGGTGGCACATCCATTCCACCACATCCCAAAGGTGTACTGCTGGATTGAGATCTGACTGGAGGTCATTTGAGTCCAGTGAACTCATTGTCATGTTCCAACAACCATGCCACGTTCAAAATCTCTTAAACTACCTTTCTTCCACATTCTGATGCTCACTTTGAACTTCAGCAGGTCGTCTTAGATATTTACGTTAATCAGCAATTGAACAAGCGTACCTAACAAAGTGGCCAATGAGTGTATATCAAATGCTTCGCTTGTAAAGTGACCCCCTGATTTGTCAGTATGATTATTTTCATGTTTAATTAGTTGTTTATTTTGTTATCAAAATATTGATTTTTCTCCACGTGCTTGTGTTATCCTACCAAATGTCCCAAAAGGATCAGTTTGTTGTCATTTAAGGTGGAGACGAGTAGCATATTTGCTTGAAAATTATTTAAAAAGAGTAATGATCTAAATGGTTACAGATTATTTTGAGCTAATCAGTTGCTTAGATGAAACATTTTGATATTGCCCAATTAGAAAATGGCCTCTGATGTATTTGTAATCTGTAACAATGTACGTTTATTCACAGTTGTAGATGTAATTATTTCAGTGTGCTCAAAAGCCATAGTATAAGGATACCTGCATGAAGTGCAACAACTGCTTTGTGTGTAGAACAAGCCTACACACACAGTGTGGGATGGCTGGATAAAATTAGAAAAATAAAACTGCCTAAAACTTGCTGCAATATTCTAGCAAAGATTTTTCTTGACCTGCGGTTCTTAACCTTATATATTTATACAGAATTAACAGATGAACTCTGTGCTGAAGGAGTCTAGCAGATATTGATTGGTATCATATTCTGCACTGTAGGAATTACATTAATATGGATTTTTCTAAAATGGTGCCTGAAGTACTTTTGTGAAAGCAGGAGTTCTTTAATCATATTCAACATTCTGTGATTGTCTGTTCAGTGAAGCCAGTGAGCTTATAAATAGTTTCTGTACGTCTACTTCAGTTGTCAAGTAGATAGTCCAGAAGTTCCAGAAAAAAGCAAGTACTTCTCACTAGCGTACCTAGTTTTCATTGAAATTCAGTTGGTAATCTTTAGCTGCTAAATGCTTGAAGTTAGTCACAAGATAATAATATTTGCAGTGGTGATTTGCATTAGGAATAATACATTTATATGTCCCTCCTTGGCAACAGATCTAACTTTTGCTTGTCATTTTCTGCAGCTGCTCCATCTACAAAACGGCTTTTTTGGTGTTACCACAACATACACTAGTTTCAGGCTTGTGCAAATATAGCATAAGTAACCATAAAACTGTGCAAATAAAAGAAGAGAGTTTAGAGACGCTGTGTTCCAGCAGGCCTGATTTCTTTCTTTCTTATTCCTGCCGTCTGTTTGCTGTTTGAAGATTGTCAATAGCGATTGCCTTAACCTTCAGCTACATATCTGCAGGATTAGACTCGACAAATAAAGTGCACAAATGCTTTTGAAATGCAGCATGGAGTCACCGAAATATTTATTTCAATCACTATATGATAACATATTGATGTCTTTCAGCTTAAATGACACTGCTGGTGACTTATTTCACTTAGATGAATTTCAGTTCTCTTTTAGTGCTTTCAGTCTGCAATTTTAAATGTCAGTAGGAGCAAACATATTTTGGTTATATTTCTGAGGCAATAAAACGAGAGCACACAATCTCCTTTATTTGGTCATATACAGATGCTATAAAATCTGTGAACTGTGTTTAAATTGCTGCTCCCTAAGTTTGAATAAAGTGCATTCAGTAGGGTTTCGCTGGCATAGACGTGGGCGGGCATCATGGTCAAAAGGAACCTGGTGTCGACAACTGTCTTGTCTTGTGACTAGTGCTAACTTCTCCATTCAGCACTCACGCTTTGAGTATTTAAAACCTAAATAAAGATTAATTCACCACAGAATGGATCGAAAACTGCATAAATGAAGTCAGCTTGCTTAGTAAGTACATACCAGGTTCTTCAATTTGTGCTCCTTCTTCCAACAGTAAATCTGAAATCCCTTCACAGTTATCATTTATGATTCATTACAATTCATGATTGTATTACAGATGGCTTCAGAAGTCCCCCTTGTTGGACTACAAAGTAACTGAATGTAATATTAACACAGTTTCACGCATGATTTCTTTACCCTTCTTTGTTTTGCAACCACAAAAGGTACCTTTGTGTGGGTGTCCAGCTGTTTGAAATTTATGACTCAGCCTCCACAGATCTCCATTGTTCATGGATGCTGTGTGACATAGATTAACTGGTCAGATGGGCGAACTTTGTCACTGCTCAATTACAGCCGTGCTGATCTCTGATGTAAAAAATGTGCCACGAATTGCAAACGCTAGTGTTTGTGTTTGGATAATGAGCTTCCCACTTACCGTACATGCTATTACAACATTAAGGCAGCAAGCAGGGAAATTTGTGTTTATCACACAAACACAAGCCCATTTAGAGTCCCTCTAATGGATAATTCAATGCCTTTATTTTATATAATTTTTAGCCTCATTCTTTCGAAGAAAAAAGTCGAGGTATTGTCTTAACCTTGGCATCAGCTGCAACATGTGCGCCACAAAAACTTTAACGTTGGCCATAACTTGAGAACAATGTGACCTAGAATGTTCAAACTCACACCATAGATGTATGTACTAAAAATCTCGGTCAGAGGTCAGAGGTCAAGTTTTCTGAAAATCTTGTGAATTCAATAATTCATTTAGGAATCTTAAATTCACACTACAGATGATCTTTAACTGAGGCTGTGAGAATGTTCCTTCTAATAAGTGAAAACTGTGTAATTCAGTGTCTTTGGTCCACTGATCTTTGGTTTGAGAGCTATCTTGGGTTTTAGTTTTAAATTCTCAAGTTTCAAAAGGCTTATTCCTTCGTGGATATATTGACAGAGCCTTAACATTTTTTATTAAGACTAATGGCAAGGAAGAACACTTGAAATTAATATTGCCGCAAACTTTTTTTTAAATAAGGTTACTTGGAAAAGGAGTAATGCATCTATATAATGGCTTCTTGTTGACAGTAAGCATGAGTAGTCAATCTACTGATCACCCCGAAAATCCCCGGTCATCCGATAGCACTGGCCTGTGAAATTTTCTGGGCTAGGAGCCGTTCTTCACTCTCATCAAAATAAAAGATGAAGTGATGCTTTTCCTCAAAAATTTGATTAAAACAACATAAACACCACAGGCTGTTGGCTATAACTTGCCAATACTACCCAGTCATATGTAAAGTGCTAATGCCAATATTTGACCCACTTGCCACAGGGACACACACTTCAATAGAAGAGCAGTAAATTTAGGTCAGAGTAATGAGCAACATCACAAACTAACCACCTCCTATTACCATATTTTTCACTTTTTATATCAATAAATATATTTATATAAATCTGTAACTATCCATAGAGGTATTTGTGAGTAATTTCAAACTGAATTTCTGATTACTGTGGCCCACTTATGGGGAACCACTGGTGTATGCTATCTAAATTCACAATAAGTGGTGTCATAGAGACTGCCAAGTCCCATAACTGTTTGTTTAAAAAATGTATTCCACCCATCCATCCATCCATCCATCCATCCATCCATCCATCCATCCATCCATCCATCCAGTTCAGGGTTGCAGGGGTAGTGGGTGGAGCCTATCCCAGCTATCACAGGGGGAGAGGCAGGGTACACCCTGAACAGATCGCCAGTCTGTTGTAGAGCCAACACAGAGAGACAGACTCACATCTATACAGTTACAGTAAATTGAGACTTTTGGGCATATTGCACACTGATCACATGCTTCTTTGCGTCTCTGATGGAGTAAGGACACAGTGACCTTTTCTAGACTAGCTTTAAAACTATTGTGGGCTTACAATAGCGGTCATTGCTGGGCTAATATGGCATGATTCTGCATAATCTTTTACCATCTGTTTATATCTGTTACCATCTGTCATTTTTCACTAAAACAGGCTTTGTTTTTCAGATCTGTACATCCACTGATAACCTGTAACAGCATGACCTTTAATGATTTGTTTATTAATGATGAAAGAGCTCCATGGTGGCTCATCACAATAATTTTTATGAAATTTTTGAAATTTTGATAATTGGGACTATCATAGTTTAGCACCTACTTAACAGAAAAAAAACAACAACTTTGCTTTTAGGAGCTAAAATGGTTTTCCATTAAACATTATACCTGCTAGTAAAGTCTCAGGCTTATCTTAATGTCACAATATCAGAACTGCAGTAGTAGAATTACATAATTCTCAATATCCAATTTGATGGTACAATCAGTGCAAGCTGTCTCAAAAAATATTGCAACATGAATTTCACAGTGACAACGCAAAGAACTTCCATACCTGACACTTACTGCCTTTCTTATCATCGAGTCAGGGGAGAGCTATCGTGACAGCTGCACAAGTTGCCATCGTCCAGTTGTAGTTGGTGAGCATCCTTCTTCTTCACCGTATAAGGCTGGGCAAGGCTTGTATGTATAGGTGCATGCTGCCCCTGTCAGTTCTGAAAGAATTGCAGCTATGTGCACTATACTGTAGAGAGGGGGGGGTGAGAAAAGCAAGTACAGAATTTTCAGAATTTCGGTATCAAAAATTATTATAAATATATCAGTTTCATGGCATTCCGAGTCTTTAATAGCTGGCTCATTGTACATTCATACCTTTCCATTTATATTATTTTTCTTGTATGGTCACAGTATTTACCACAGTGTAAAGGCCTTAATTGTCTGCAGCTGTGACAAAAAGGTAAATAACATGAAAATTTCATGTACAGTGGTTCCCAAAGTCCAGGGTGCTGCAGCCCACTTAAAAACCAGAAGATCCCATTGGCTCCCCTCGCCCCCGGTCATCCAATAGCAGCGGCCGGTGAAATTTTCCTGGCTAGGAGCCGGTCTTCACTCTCATCAAAATAAAAGAGGAAGTGATATATTTCCTTGAAAATTTGATTAAAACAACATAAACACCCCAGGCTGTTGGCTATAAATTGCTAATACTACCCAGTCATATGTAAAGCGCTAATGTCAATATGTGACCCACTTGCCACAGGGACACAGTCTTGTATACAAGAGCAGTAAATTTAGGTCAGAGTAATGAGTAAAGTCACAAACTAATCACCTCCTATTACCAGTTTTAATTTAATTTTTGTATAAATTAATACATTTATATAAATATGTAACTGCATACTTGTGAGGAATTTCAAACTGAATTTCTGTTATTACTGCGGCCCCCCCCTGCAGTACGTTCGGGCCGTGTTCCACACTTTGGGAACCACTGCAATAGAACATTATGTTTCATGGTCCATTTGATGCCGCCAGGTTGCACCTCAGGAGCTCAGTGATGCTCTCCTCCAGATCAGGGAGGAAACCCTCCAGGACACCAGTCATGGTCTCATCAGGAGCATCCCCCACTGCTGTCAGGCATGCATACAAGCATGTGGGGGACATACAACTGAGTACCATTTTGAGTTGCTGCCATGAACTTTTGTTAAAATGGACTAGCCTACTGCATAATTTTTTTTCCGCTTTGATTTTCAGAGTGTCTTTGAATTCAGCTCTCTGTAGTTTAATAAATTTCCTTTACATCATGTGACGTGGCATCCTTTCATTCCTAACACATTACCCAGTCCATATCAATATAGATATCCTGCGTGATTTATTTCCCATTGAGATCTGATGTATTCAAAGTGTTCTTTTTTGAGCACGGTACCTAAAATAAATAAAGATTTATCACATAGTAAATAGTAAGTGCATTTATCACACCTTTAAATTCTTAAGCTTAGAACCAGAAGCTTCAGAGTAGGTAGAATGTCCTTAGAGAGGGACAGGTGGGCCCTGTTACGACATTAAGGGTCCTCTTTTTGTTCTCTTTTTTCATTGAAGTTGTCTAAAGAACACTTAGAGGCTTTCAGAAGAAAAGGTTGTGGATGCCTATGAGTCTTGCTGAGGATTTAAAAGGATCTCTAAATTATTTGAACTGAGTCATTCCACTTTTCAGAAGAATCATCTAGAAGTGGCATAGATTTCAAACAACTGTCAATTTGCAGTAAAAAAGTAGAGTGCTGTATAAGTGACAGTCAGTTTTCCATCATAACAGAGGGAACTTTGAAGTCACTTTAACACTACATATATACTAGTTGATCTTTTTGAGCATCTATTAGCAAGGTTAAATCATAGTTAGGAATTCTCCTTTCATGCCATTTAACTTGGCAGCAGCTGGAGAGCACTAACAGTCTTTCATCAGTCCTACACAGACATTAACAGAAGGACACAGTGCCAGCCAAATTCAGGTTAATGTGGGTGCAACACTGTGGGGATCAATCATGGCATGGAAAATATTGATTTATGCCTGTCACATTGATTAGTCAGTCATTTGTGCCTTGTGGTGATTTTCCACCAGCTGTGGTCATTCTATAATTGATGAGTGTGCAGTCACTACATTCAGAGAAGCTGGCAGAGTGAACTGGGTTAAAAGCAAGTAGTCCAAGTGATACTCGTGCCAAAGCTAAGTGAACAGAGCTTGACCTTGGCCAGCTCCCCCCTCTGGACCTAGTCAAGTGCCACCCATTTGCTAACAATAATGCCTGTCCTTTATCAGATAGAGACTTTAACCTAATGCGGAAGTTTCCATTGTTAATGGTTGAGTTCAGAATAATAGGACCTACATAGATGCTGGCATTGCTGGTATATAGTCACATGACACCACCACCATTTGCATCAATCTTTATTTCGGTTTCAGGGCTTTCTGATAGAAGGTCAGACTGGGGTTCAAACTTTAAGTGACTGTTAACTTGTTATTTTTTTCCAGTTTTGGTTTGGTTGGGTTTGGCACCAACACTACTTGATTTGAATTTAAATACACCATTTCACCACACTTCCTTGTATGTTAAAGTTTTTGAGCCAAGAGTCCTGGCTCTACAGTGAGCAGCATCTCACTAAAAATACAATACAATTGTATGTATCACATAGCAACTCTTACTAATGAATTATTTTTATCATATCATATGCAAAACACTTTATTACAGTTGCTTTTGTTTGCACACTTAATATTTAAGAAGCTTTCCTACACTAGACACAACACTGAGAGCGTTGAGATGCTAACATAATGTAGAGCACACAGTCAACAAGGGATCAACACAAAGATGTTATCACATGCAATTCCATTTCCATCCATCCAATAGTTGCCAAAGATATTTCACCTTCAACGAGGAATGTCACGTTCATTATGATGACGAAAGAAAGGGACCAGGCTTTATTTTTTGAGACCAAGAATGTCTGTAGAAAATTTGAGACCAACTCGATGGCATTGCCTCTCTAAGCCGCTCTGCTAGCATAGATAAAAATGTTTCTAAAAGTGAATACAGTGGCTTTGGTATTAACACTGAACATGTGCTAAGCTTTACAGTTCTGTTTTACACTTTCCTGCTGGGTTTTTACTGCCTTCAAGTTGTAATGCTGTTCATTTTACTACAGCATATCATTCAAATGATGGCAATTGTAAAATGAGAAGAAAAGTAATATATCACAGCTCAGTTTCTTTGCATCAAAGCTATAGTACTCACTGCATGTACACCATATAGTCAGTTAAAACTATTCAAGTCTGATGCAAGGCTAAGGCAAGTCTGACAACAACTGCAGACTGATTTACTATGATGGAGGCTATTGTTACTTTAACATTGTTCCCTGCACCCTCCCCACTTCCCACATGCAGGCGTACTGGTGAAGCTGCCCACAGCAGAACAAGCAGGAACGACCTGCATTTTTGGAGGATCTGACACAGGGACAGAGAGTCTGGCTAAGCATCTATCAGGATGAAGAAAAGTAGGAGTGCACATGGAGTAACACCAGGTGATGTAAGTGCTGATTTTTCCCACCAACCATCTGTTAATTCACGAGCCCGTCCATACATTCATTACCCTGCTATATGTAATTTCCTTTTATCTGAAATTCTATGCCTCACCTTTAAAGTTTACAGTTCCATAATTTTCTATATATTTTGTGATGTTTGCCTTCCTTGTGTCTCCTTCTGAATAAACATACATTGAGCTCTAGCAGAAAAACACACAGGCGCAGTATGTCTGTGTGGCGGTCAGTGACTCATAAACAGATGACTGTACTGTACACAACAGACCACTATCTGGCAGAATACACTGCAGAGAATGGGAGATTATGTGTGTGTGTGTTTGTGTGTGTGTGTGTGTGTTCATGGTCAGCATGACGTGTGTGCATGAGAAAGTGAAGAAGATGGAAAGTTGAGTTTAGAAGTGAGAGGCAGAGTGGGAAGAGGATGAAGGTGTTAAAGACAGCTCACACTAGGAGACATTTGGGGCAAGAGACCGAATGGAAACCTGGATAAGAGGAGGAAGGACAAGGATCTGACAGAGAGGCCCATCTGCTTCTCCTCTGTGTCAGTGGTGTTTATTGCTGGGCAGGCAGGCCAGTTCATGTATGTTGACAATGTCCAACAGGAGCACAGAGGCCAAGTAAAATCCTGGATGATTAAAGTTTTCCTGCTGTGATTGGCCTTCATAACCCTCTATTCTTTACGAATGTAAAAATGTATGATAATGGAACAATATTTAGAACCTGCCTACTGCAAAACCTGCCCACTCTTTCAGTGTTGTTTGCTTCTTATTTAACTGAATAGAAATATAGAACATAATGTAGTACAATCTTGTCAGGAAATAGATCATTTTTCATTTTTACTTTCATGCCAGCATTTTTCTCTAACAGTGGACACATTTTTAATATGTTCATAATAGGCCTGTCAAGTCCAGTTTGAACAAACATCTCATTAGAATTAATTTAGGACAGCCTTTGCCAAACCTGATTGTTGTTGGTCATTTCTTTCCTTTGCTACAGAAAAACAAAACAAAAAATGCACCACTGAATTCAATCAGTGAAACCACTACACCTCGATCACATGGATAATGCAAACACAACAGGATAAGTCTTGTTGCTTAGCGCTTCTACTGATATAAATTGATGAAGGAAGTTGATATTGCCTACTTAAATATTCACTCACCCTCCACTTTGTTAGGTAGATCTGTTCAGCTGCTTGTGAGGGCAAATAATCAGCCAATCACACGGCCAGCAACTCAATGCATTTTGGCATGTAGGCATGGTGAAGACGACCTGCTGAAGTTCAAAGTGAGCATGAGAATGGGGAAGAAAGATGATTTAAGTGGCTTTGAACGTAGTGGTTGTTAGTACCAGAAAGGCTGGTCTTGAGTGTTTCAGAAGCTGCTGATCTATTGACAGAGGTGGCAAAAGTACACACATTCTTCACTTAAGCAGAAGTACAGATACTTATGTTAAAACATCCATCCATCCATCCATCTGCTTATCCTTTTCTGGGTCGCAGGGGGAGGCTGGAGCCTATCCCAGCTGTCATAGGGTGAGAGGCAGGGTACACCCTGGTCAGATCACCAGTCTGTCGCAGTATATTAAAAAATATTGTAGTAAAAGTTGAAGTACTGATTCAACCTCTTTGCTCAAGTAAAAGTGGAGCCTACAGTTTCAAGTAGGCTCTAAAGTAACATGATAATCACTGGGAAAAAAATCCAGTGAGTGGCCGATGGTGAAAATGCCAGAAGAGGCTGCATGACTGCTTTGAGCTGATTGGAAGGTAAAGTAACTAAAATAACCTCTCGTTATTGTATCAGCTTTCCAAAAAGCTGGTACTTGGCGCCACATTACCTAAGCTGTTTCTGACGCATGCTCCACGGCTGTGCGCTCAAACACTTGACAAGTCCAAACATCTTTGCCTCGACTTCGTCTTTGTTTGTGACAGATAGTGTGCAGTTCTTGTATCTCTAGTTGAGCATTAGTTGTGCAGCCTAACTTAACATTGTCAATGCTGACATACCTGACACAGACAGCACAGTCAAAAACTGTTGTGCTTCCCCAGTAGTGCACCTGAATGAATGAACCCCATTCCTGTATAAATGCAGTAACTGATAAGGTCACTGCCTCCTGGTAATCATTTGGACACCAGGAGGCAGTGACCTTATGAGTTACCACATTTATACAGTATATGCATTTATATGTTTACATTACAAAGAAAGAAAATGGCTCTTACAGTTATGACCAAGGTATGCAGAAGAGCATCTCTGAATGCACATATTGAACCATGAAGCAAATGGGTTACAACAGCAGAAGACCACACTGGGCGCCACTTCTGTCAGCTAAGAACAGGAAACTGAGACTACAATTCACACTGGCTCACCAAAATCAGACAACAGAAAGTGAAAAAGCATTGCCTGGCTAACCATGTGCATCCCTTTATGACCACAGTGTAGCCGTCTTTTTAGGGCTGCCTCCAGCAGGTTAACACACCATGTCACAAAGCTCAAATCACCTCAAACTGGTTTCTTGAACATAACAGTGAGTTCACTGCACTCAAATGGCCTCCACAGTCACTGGATCTCAGTCTAGTAGAGCACCTTTGAGATGTGGTGGAACAGCAGATTCACATCATGGATGTGCAGCCAACAAACTGTGTGATTCTATCATATCAGCATGTACCAAAATCTCTGAGCAATGTTTCCAGCGCCTCTCCAACTGTAATTTAGTTGGACAGTTGTCAGAAAAGTGAAGAACAGACGCCGACACACAAACAAAGATTCCTTTATTTATTAAAGAGTTTTGGGGGTTTTTTTTGTCTTTCATTTGTTTGTTCTAATTTTGTCTGTTTTCAAGCTAAAGGTGTGTTTATTTGTTTCTCAAAAACAATTAATAGGTCATTGAGCTCAAATTTGCTATGCTGTACCATTCGATGGCTCCTACCTTTCTTTGAGATTCTATAGCACTTAAATAATTAAAGCAGATTCTTTTCTCCCCTTTTTTGCTGCAAAGTTTAATAATCTAGTCACTACATAAAACAATGCTGTTAGAGCCTCACTCCTAAAGCCGGCTCATTTATGATCACCTTCTTCTAAAAGGCTTTTTGGAAATGCCTCACAGAACACTGGAGTTGTTTCGGCTCTGCAGCTGAAAAAGCCCTTTCATCTTCACGGAGAAAACACCCACTCCACCTCTGTTTGACTCTGCAGCTACACTACCTCCGTCTGAGATTCATTGTTTTCCCTTTCATCTCAGTGTCTTTCCTTTTATGACCGTATTCCGACACATATTACAAATCCATGTTTACTAATCTTTTGAGCCCTTAAATTATTAGCATCCTTACCTCGATTCCTGGCTTATACTGTGTATCCAAGGTAAATTGGCAGTATTTCCTCTGTCTGATGCCAAGACAAGAGATCAGTGTAGAGCTTGAATTACATAGTGAGACATCAGATGCAGTCAATAAACAATTAATAAATGATTTACACAATAACACTGACATATTGACAAGAGACTGTTTAGTTCTCTGCTTGACAAGTGGTTTAGTGAATGGAAACAGACCTGGATTGTTTGTCTGGACAGTTTGCCAGATTTAATTGTCACCTTTTTTCCTGGGAGAGGAGGAATATGTCTTAAAAAGACAGCAGCCATATATCACGCAAATTGCATTGTACAGAATGAGCGGGGGGAGTCAACAGCATCATGGACTGCTGACTCCCTCTCTGCCTGTGGTTTCTACAGCAATCTTGTGTTCACTCTGTCATTCAGAGTCTTTTCCTTTCCTGTTCTCATTTTGTTTGCAGGGTACATCCCTGCTATTACTGTCAGTCACGTTGATTGGAAAGAGGAAATGAAATGACTTCATCTAATCCCACTCCTCGGTCTGATTTCTTGTTCACCATGATCTCTCCTTTGCGGTCTGAGCGCTCCAGGTTGACGGTGTTCCACACCGTTCAGCTGGATCGCTTCCTTACTCCTGAATCACACACACACCCACACACGCATGAGCAGTCACATATTAGGAAAAACACATTCATTGTTGCGTTATATGCCCTTTAATATGTAGCATGCATTTATAGCTTAAAGTCTCTTAGGTTGTCAAGTCATGGTAACCTGATAGTGGCGGGTCCCTTCCCCAGGTCGTAGCGAAACTCCAGGATCCCATTATTCAGGGACAGCGAGATGAAGTCTCCTCCTCCGTCTGATTTTTGGCCGTTGTAAAAGATCAAACCATTGGAGCCATTGGCCATGAAAACCACTGTCATGCTAACCTTTTGACTGCAGACGTAACAGAAGCAAAACACACGCATGAGTGAAAGAGCGCTACCATCTCCTACTGTACATGTTTTCTTGTTTCTGGTGCATCAGGACCCTTTCTGTATAAAGATATTATATGTTCTACATGCTCAGCTTAGATAACAGTATTTGTTTCCTTCATTGTCAATTCAGTTCAGGCTTAAAGAAGGCTGTTGTGCCTTAGGCACAGAACAAGTTCAGCCTATGAAACCTACATGGTATCCAGTGTTCGGTAACACATGCCAGACTTGACTGTGTGGGTTTCACGCTGAGGCATGGGACTTACCGCAGATCGTGCCCATAAAGATGTAGCCCCTTCAGCTCCAGGTAAGAGTCTCCGTTGAACAGTGGCATGTAAGCCCCTCTCCTCTCAACCACTGGATAAAAAAAACAAAGAGAGTGTATTCAACCGCAGGTGTCGTTTTTGTTACTGCTGACAAAACTGAAATTCAGGGACAGTCGGTACATCTTTGAAGGGCCTGTCAGCATTAAGGAGAGCGATGGATTTGTGTTTTTATAGCTTTTGGGATTAAGACTTTCTCCTGACGGAAATTCAAACAAAAAAATTCAAAAAACCCTTATGTCAGACTGATTACACAGCGCGCCACTGTATAACAAAGGACCTTTGGAGACATGCAGAGTTTAACACCACAGCCTGGGACCTACGAAATAATACAGCTATTGTATTTTGGCAGGCCTTTTTACAAATTCATGTCTTCGCGACAGGGTCTACGTCTGGCTATCCCGTCTTTTGGCTGTCTGGAGTGATTAGGACAGGCAGCGCGCCATCCCGCTAACAAGTAGCTTGACATTAAAAATCATTCAAGTGTCACTGTGGGAGTATGTGTTTATGGTGTTGCTTGCAAAAGCTACAATCACCAAGAGGAATGTGGAAGGCTAGCTGCTCACACACACACAGATGCACATACCTATCTATGTAGCCGGCATAAAAAGCTTTTACTCGTAATTGGCTGGGATTAGTCGGGATGGAGAAGGCAGACATAGAAGAGAAAGCTAATTAGCTATTGTGCAGAAGACTGCTAATGATGATGACGGTACGCACCGTGGAGGAGACGGGAAAGAGAGTTTAGTGCACGCAACAAGGAGTCCTGCAATAAAGTAAACTCTGTTTCTCAGAATGTAGCTTCTTACAGAGCAAGTCTGGAGGGTTTTTCTTATTTTTCATCTAGCGCTGGAACTGAAAGCACAGTGATCAATAGGTGAGAAGAGGGCAAGGCATGAGAAGAAGCTGGATGACCAGGAAGAGCTGCACGATGTGTGGGTGACTGAGTTTGACGGCTAAGAAAATTTAGTCAAGTTAAAGTTTCAACAGCTTTTCTTTGGTCAAATCCCAGAGAAATAGAAGCAGCATTCAGGCAGCTGTTGCTTCTATCGCTAAAGTCCATAGCAAACTCTGAGATAATTTTGTTTATGCTCGAGTAATTAGTGCTGGCAATAAACCTATCAAAAAAAATTAGAGAAGGCTACAAACAGCTCGACTGCATGCAAGAAAAAGGAAGATTTCACACACAGACACACACTAACTGGTTCCTGGCTTAATGTGGCCAAGAGGGTAAATGTAATTCTTTTTTTGTGGACTGCCTCAATCCAAATGATCGTGGTTTCATCGCTAAATTGTAATGATTTACCCTAAGATGGGGTAAAGGCATTGAGTAAAGTAGGCCATTCAATACTACAGAAACACCCTTGAGAAAAGTCCTTGACTGTGAATATTACAGCAGCGAGCTGTACTGACAAACCTCTGGCGGAATTGAAATGGAAACCACAGCTCAGCTGAATGCACACACACACACACTAAGATACAAACACTTCATATTATGACCAATTCACCTTCAGGCTTCTGATGAGAGCGCTCTAAGCTACCTGTCTTTTTAACTGTTCTCAGTGCAGCCCTCAGAGGGGACGTCCGCCTGGCTGCCGCCTTATCTCTGAGCTCCTCTCTGGGGCTGACACTCTGGCTGACTGACGCTCCCATTAATCACCGCAGGCAGGAAGGACTGATGCGATTAGTCATCTCATTGATTCCCGTGAAAAAAATAGCCTTTTGGAATGGGAGACGCTCCCGCTCACATGGCATTGATTTTGGTTCACCTCAATTTATTTTAATCACCTGCTAACTTGGACTTGGGGCAAAGGAAAAGGCGGCTATTCCCATTTGTTTGTTTTTTTTTCTAAATTCCCAGGGTTACAATGTTGCATGTTTCCCTTTTGTTTGGAATTTGCATCAGAATATATTCCTTTTAATTTGCACTTGGAGTAGCCAGCTTCTGCAAGCATTCATGACAACATCTACAAAGGAAGGGAGGGATAAACATGAGTAGTCTTCAGAATGCCACACCGCCCAAAGTGCTAATGATGAACTTCAAAAGCAGCTGAGCTGTGCTGCAGTCTTTTTCCCAGCAGCGGCCTGGTTCTGCCATGTGAAAGTAAGTACCAACAAACATGTTTGAACACAACACCTGTGGGCGGAAAGGCAAGGAGGGAGGCTGCAGTTTTGCTCCTGCTTACCCACTAACAAGCGTAGCAGAGTCGATGTGGTGAATGGCCCGACGGGGCCAATCATCTACCTCAGTTCTGTAAGCCACCAACCCTCCCTTCCCCTTCCAGCCTGAAGGCTTACACCCCCCCCTTCTGCATTTGATCTCCCTTTTCGATTCAGCAGGGAAGGAAATGTCACAGAATGGAAGAAAAGAAGAGGAAAAATAGGCGTGGAGGAGGGTGCGACTCAGCTGACTCCACACCAAAACTCTGGTTCTACGGAAAGATTACCATTCTCGCAGTGTCTTCCTTCACGTCCCATGGGACACTCGCATTTGTAGCCTCCCTCGGGCAATGGCTGGCACTGGGAAGACGGATGGCACCTGCTGGGGTTGCACGGGTCGTGGATGTCTGCACACGTTGGACCTGGACAGAGACAGAAAAATGTCTGCCGTGAGAAAACCTGCCAGCATATTCAACCACTGTCTCTTTTGTATTCCATCTGAAATGAGGGGAAGAGAGAAAAATGGGAGAGAAGTGGGGTATGAGGATTTCCTCTGTAATAGAGGTCATTTTCTAATAGGATTTAGAAATATTACACATCCAGATTAAACAGTGGAGAGCCTCCGCGCCACGCGGCCATGTTTCTGGGCCAACGCCGACTGTGGGAAAGGCTCACAGGCGTCTGGCGGACGATGGTTTTGCCCTCTGCCACAGCCCATCTGAATTCACCCGTCATTACTTTAGCAGTCAGAGCCTGTGGTGAGGAGAGTGCTTTAATGAACGCCATCCCCGCTGAGCTCACAGGGTTCCCCCATTTTCCCTCACTCTCGCGTTTGGAAGCTGTATTTTATCCTCCACTCTTACCTCTTCAGCAGCACAGCTCTTTTTTACTGTCTCCTCTTCCTCTCCCATCTTTTTAATTCTATTCCTCTCTCACCTCTCTCATTCATCCAGCTGTCCCGACATGCCCGCCCTCTAACTACAACTCTTCCCACCCATTTATTCTGTCTTCTCTCTTTCTGTGATCTGTCCCTTTCCTTCAAGCCAATCTCGGCCACTTTTAAACTGACATCACGACAAAATTAACTTCAATCTGAGGCCGCAGGCACTGGTCCAGTTCTCATTATCACCATTCACTTTACACGATGTTGCCAACACCACCTTTATCACAGCCGTGCTTCTTCAGAATATACTTCTTCTCAAGCTTCTCGGTAACAACAAAAACATGAGGGGAGCCCTTTATATTAAAGGCACTAGTAATACATTGTGATACTTTATTGATCCACATTGCAGATTCAAGGAAAACGGCCCTTAAACCTCTGCTGACAGGTTGTTCCAATAACCATTAACCTGCCCCTATTTGTGGATAAAGTCCTTTACTATTCGAGCATAAAAGTTACATCTGACAATTAAATTGGTTCTTGTGTGAAACTTTCTGCAGTAAGCTGCAGTATAACCGGCGAGGGGCACGCTTGGCTAGGCCCTGCTGGTGCCTGCTCTTAACTATATTCTCTCTCTCTCTCAGCTGCTTGTTAGTTGCCATCTGCTGGAGGGAGGAAAAGAGAAGAGGGAGGGAATAGCGGAAGCAGAGATAGGCCAAAGGCCAATCTCGGAGAATTTGTTCAAAGATTTCCATGTTCCTTGCACTGCGTCAACATTTAAACTCTCATTTCTGTGTTGGACACACAGATTTGATGGTGTTGGTGTTTACAAAATGTCTTCCAGCGCTGCTGCTGGGGGCATGAGTTACACTGTCAAATTAGCCTGTCAAGCTTACTTAGGATTTGTGAGTCAGGCATGACCACAGTGAATCCCTGTGGAGAAGGCAACACTGAGATGTATTAACAGAATTTTAACTACAAGGTGTTAGCAAAGTTTGAAAATGACATATGAATAAGGCATATTTTCTACTTCCTTCCCTGCACTTATACTGGAATTAACTTCTCAGAACTCCATGACTGTACATAACTATTAGGAAAATCTGCTGAACTGCACCACTTTTTTCCTTCTCAGCATCTTACCCCAGAATCCTTTGGTGCACTTGCAGTGGAACATCTCAGCCTCCTTGACCTGGCATGCACCGCCATTCTTGCAGGGATTTGGCTGGCAGGGGTTGTTGCCGCATTCGCCCACTCCGCTGCCGTACAGACTGTCGCCCCCATTCTCCTGCAGGTTGAGTATCCGGTTGTTGACATCTAACATGCGGATGCAGCCCACCAGACCGGCTGCCACCCCTGTCCTCTCCCTTACACTGAAGACAGAGAAAAGGAAGCAAGTTACACTACTAAATCTGACTTAATTAAACTGAGTATACATTAACGAAATGCCAGATTCTGGGACGTATTACTGATGCATTTAATGCAGCAGAGTACCTCAACATAGTTCCACAAAGGAACAGCTTGAAGAAGAATTGTTCTTTTTCAGATTCACTTCAGTCGTTTTTCTGATGAATGAATTCTGATCAAAATCTCATTAACTGGTTAATTACAGCTAACACTGTATTGGCACTGACTTTTGCAGCAGGGCTGCCACAATATCATATCACACAATTATCACACAATTACTGTTGCCAAAATAATTCATATTAATGGTACTGTTACAACCCCTATTCCAGAAAAGTTGGGACATTGTGTAAAATGTAAATAACAAGAGACCTGCTGGCCTACAGAGCGCCACTGCTGAATGTTTAACTTATTCAATATGTGATGTGTTGGAACACAAACTAATCAGGCTGTGGGTCAGATTTGCCAATGAATAAGGAAGGAGTAGCGAATGACGTTAAACACCAATGTACAATATTTCTCAAATTTTTTTGAAAATGTGTGAAAAATCAAAATTTAACTAAAAATAGAATGCAATGATTTGCGAATCTCACAAACCTCATATTTTATAGCACAAATCTCATTTTATTTATGGAATATTCTAATATTTATCTACTGCTTTATTCACAATAGAACACAGAAACTTATGACATTTTTAAGCTGAGAAAATTTGCCATTTGAAGAAAGAAAATGTCATTTTATATTTGACGGCAGCAACAAGTCTCAAAAAGTCTGGGAAAGCAACGTTGTCCCATTCTTGTCTGACAGTCCTGGGTCTTCTTTATTGTATGTGCTGTATGATGCTCCAAATATTTCCAATTGGTGAAAAATCTGGACTCTTCTACTATGAAGTCATGCTATCAGGTGCAGTGTGCGGTTTATCATTGTCTTGCTGAAATATGTAAGACCGTCCCTGAAAAGACATCGTCTGGATGGGAGCATTTGTTGCATCAAAATTAAAACGAGCTAACATTTTTCATCAGATACTAAAATGCCGCACTTAGAACATCTGATATGCTTTCTGTGTTTTATTGTGAATAAAAGTGCAGGTTTATGAGATTCATACAACTTTTTTGGAATTGGGGTTGTACATCAATGGTAAATCTATAGAAAATACCCTTTCATGCATGAATTATGAGAGACTCAGTCAAGATATTTTTTTTGTTTATTGTTTGTTTTTATTCCTCTTATGGAAAAAACAATGCAATTGAATTTTTTTTTTTAACCTATTTTTCATGGAGTTGCAAACATGTCCACTCAGCTGGACAGCATGCGTTTGACGTTTGAACCAGAGAAATATGTATTTAACTAACCATTAACAGAAAATGTTCTTGCATCCTCAGATCGACCGTCGCTACTGCTGGTATTGACTAATCCTGATCCTGTTAATTACATTCAAATAACAAATAAAATAACAAAAACAACTCTCCGTGACTGGCCAGTAGGCAGCAGTTTGTGGGATGATGCACAAGCATCCATTGTGTTGGCTGATATGCAACTATAACAACAAAACCCATGCATATACAAGAGAGCAGCTTTTGAATTTCCGCTGTAGTTGCCACTATGCATGAAAGGGCTACATAAAGATGCTCTCAGTTTATCAGATTTGTTCTAGAATTTGACTAGTGTGTGTCGTCTCTTTTCTTTTCTCAGTACAAAAGCACACATAAAGAACAATTACTGTAGACTTAATCAGCTGTGACAAGGTAGCGATTTAAACTGAGAAACAAAACATCCACGAGGACAGCAACACAATGTCAGATGAAACAAGATTAGCAGCATGGAGCAGGGGACAGAGTCCACCCGGCTAGCAGCTAACAACTCAGTTGACAGTGTGACTTGATGCCTACTGTCAGCTAGCGGCAACCTCTGAGGCTCAAAATCTCAAACTGCCACCTGAAGCTGGCTCCAAAAGCGAGTTAATCCTCCACAGATTCCCGTCTTAAAATTCCCAACTTTACAACAGAATTAAACATGCTTACAGTCTGGTACAAAACACAGTTATGGTCTCTATAGCCAATTTCTCTCTCCATTGCCAGTGCATGCGAGAATATCTTTCCTTTTTTTTTCTCGAGCTCATCCATTTAAGTTACATTAAGGCTTACAGCTTACATTGTTAGCCAGCCAGTAGCTGTCTGCATGGTTTACCTAAACTAATTTAAGTCATTGAACTGAACTGTGTCTGGTGCCGTTTGGAGCATTTTAAATGTTATTATACGGCTTGCTGCGTGGTTACTGGTTCTAACAGCTCATCTATAAAAGTGTGTGCAACACTGAAGTCCAATCCTCCTACCTGCTATGTTGCAGTGTCAACCAGATAGATACTGTCATTGGAGCATTTACAAAGCTTTTTTTTTCATTTCTTTTTTAAAATATTCTCATATTTTGCCCCTCCTCCTCTGTGGAACAGTTCTACTAAGACCAGTGAATGAGCAAGTAGCAGCTGGGAAAAAAATTGAAGATTGTGCCACGCTGTATGAGACCACTCTAGGCAACTATCCGCATATGACTTAATGGAAGGTATGAAATGAATACAAATATGGTCGATTTATCAAAAAGCTGCACATGGCTAATTTTTCCCTCAAAGGACCCAAACTAGGTTACGGGCCACTGAAGTGGGATTAACAGTGGTTATGTTTCCACTGAATAAAAAATGGAAGAATCAGCAAAATTAACATAAACAGGAAAGGAAATTGGTGCTGCCTGGAATTATCTGCAGAATGAAATATTAAAATAAGCCACAGATGATGGACTTTCTGTCTGCTGCACTCCTTGCAGTGCTCATCACCACAATGCTGTAACTGTAACTAGAAACGGAAGGTCTTACTCTTGCTTGATGTCCTCGGGCACTCCTCCAATGAACAGGTTGGTATCGAGGTTGAGGCCATCTGTGCCCCGTGGGCTCTCGCCCTCGATGTGTGTTTCGCCGTCCACGCTGAGCATGGCGTTCCGGCGGTTGCGAGTCACCACCAGCTGATGCCAGCGGCCTTGACTGACTTGGACTTTGCTGAGGGCTGTGCCTGTGCCTGAACCTGTGTTGAACCTGAAAAGAGATGATAGAGAACAAGTTAAGACACTTAGTCAACTTTATGCGAAAATATTTCTGTGGACTTTCATACTTCACCAGCCATGAATATTCTTGTTCTTTATTAAACAGCTCCTAATGAGTAGAGGAAATCTGCTCATATTGCTCAGTAAGACAGAGATGGAGGAAAGAAAGAAGGTACAAGAGCTCTCATTTGGAATTCCAAACTGGAGCATGCGACTGGAATGAAGCAGTAACTCACTTAAGAAATTGTCTCTCACATCCTCATTTTTAATTCAACCTCTTTTCTAATGAGGGTTTGTTGAGAAAAAGGCCGTATCATCGCAGAAAAGAGCCGTCGCATATGTGCACCCACACATATGGTAGTATTATCACAACCTGAGAGCAATTATCTGCCACAAATAATTAGTTCTTCTCCCCACATCTTGGATTTGCGGAGCTGTGGGTGGTAATCTCACAGCTGTATTTCTGGAATTGAGGCAGAGCTCAATTTGAAAGCACAAGTGACTAATGATCTCCTTTAGTTTGCTATTGATTTTACTCTGAATGGAGCAATCTAACCTGGCAAGGTTGAGAGAAACTGAAAGACCTTCCAGGGGTCAGGGTGAATTATGAGAACCGAAAAGACAAGGAAAGCTGACAATGTTGGGAATAAAAGGTCCAAAACAGATGCAGCGCAGAATTCCTAATTAGTTCATTCTTGTCTCTTCTGAAGACGCTGCCTTACCCAAATGATTTTTTATTCATACAGCTCCACCACAGAGAAGAGATTAATACTTTGTGTTTCTGCAGGTTTCTGGCAGGAAAAGTGTCCTCTTTCAAAAGACCAGATAAGACTTCAGTTACTGTCAGCTTCAGTCTAAAATTTAATACTAGATATTTTGCTCACATCCAGCTACAGTGTACAGTGTCTTAAAGGGGCACAGCACCAATTTCACATTTTACCAGTGTTGACTATATGTACAAAAACACACTTTTATCACTTCAAACCCGACTGCTACATGCACAGTCGGTGCAATCTAAAGCACGTAGTTGTAATTTCTGAATGCATTTGTCTCATGCGATTCATCTGTAAATGCAAACCCCACGTTTGTAAATACAGCTTTGATTTCTTTTTTCATATGTGTGATTAAAGATAATATGTAAAAGCTTATATTTCTGAGCATATACTCCCTCCACCTGTAATCATGCCAATGTAGCTTTTTCCTTCCTTCCTGGCGCTGCCGTTTTCAACACATTCACTCACTGTAATTATTTGCCTCATTATCTTTAGTGCTGTCTCTTTGTTTTATTCTTATCTGCATCTGTTGTCAGCTGCTGCGGCAATGACCCTGTTTCATAGTGTGGATCATTAAAATTTTGTCTAATTTTGCCAGTATGGACTGGAAGGTTAAAATGCCTATTGAATTCCATTAAAAAAACAAAACAAAAAAACAATCACAAAAAAATCAGAATCAGTAGCTGACGAGGTAAATCAGCCGATGCTCACCTGAGCTCCACCCTCCCGTTGACCAGAGCCAGAGAGATGAAGTCCTTCTTGCGATCCTGGCCGTTGTAGAGCAGGATGCCGTTCATCTCGGAGGCTCTGAACTCCATGGCAATGCGGACAGTGTGGTACGCGCTCATGGTCTGGAAGGCCAAGTAGGACTGGCCTCCAAATGATGGGATGTAGTACTTTATCACTGTGGAGGACAGAAGACAACCAGCCATTCCCGTCATTATTATGCAATTTGCTTAATCGCGGTGTAATAGAAGTTCAATGCACATAATTAAGCGTGAGCGGTGGTGGTGTGTGACTAGCTTTCCACAGAAAATAAGGCTTTCTGTTTATTTTAGGATTGATGTTTTTACAAAAAACAGGTTTATCAATAGCAGAAGGTCGAGAAAGACACACACAGGAAACCTTTGTTTTTTTTTATCCACTTGACAATTCTGATTATTATTATGCGTTTTCTCTCCTGGGCTCCTTTTCTCTCCGTCCATCTGCCTTTCTGTCCGTCTCTCCGAGGAGAACGGCAGCTGATGAGCGCTCGCTTTTCTAATGACTTGATTGATCTGGGGGAGGCTGGCGTGCAGTTTGTGTGCGTGCATGATTTCATTTAAGCACTCTAACTCAAAGATACACACTGATTCTCACCAGCTAATCCCCATCAAAGCAATTAGTGTCAATTATCTTAAGATGCAGCTGCACGAGGTCGCTCCTCATTCCTGAAAATCCCAAAGTAGGGTAAGAGGGAAGAAAGAGAGAAGTTGTGCTTCTCTAAAAGTTCTCCTTGGATTATGATTTTCTCTTTGGTCTTGGCTGGATTTTGTGTTGCCTTTGGTGCACGGCTCAGTGGTCGCTCATTTCTGAGATGTTGGACCTGTCTGAATCACTTGAGATGAGCTCGAAGCGCAGCAGCCGAGAAGAGACTCAATCACACTTCAGCTTTTTATTTCCAAGGTTTTTTTTTTCTGCTTCAACACTGAACATAAAACTGCACAGCGGTGCGATTGGTTGCTGATAAACCATTGAGCTTTATATGATCCAATAAATCCACATCTGTGACCACATAACATTTCATTTACATATTTTAAAGCTAACTGAAAGTCATTACTCCCACTGCCAATTAAGGTGTCACCTTGCACAAACTACAGTTAGACCAAACTAAAGCATAACGCAGGGGATACATTTTATTTTCCACCGTTAAAATAAATGTTTTATTTGATCAAGTATTTCTCTAATATTTAATTTTTTTTAAATTATAATGGTGTGTTTCTCTTACTTTATAAATACATAAAAGCACTTGAGGATGTGGTTAGTAGTGATTATAAAACAGCTAAAAGGCATGATTGGCACAATGGAAAGTGGAGTGTCTAAAACCCACTTAGCCGCTACAAAATCTCTGTAACTGTTAGCCTTTGGTGGGTTCTTTGAATTGCTAATTGCAAAGTAGCAAATTACAGGGAAAGTCTGTTTGAACTCATTTTCTTAGATGAGTCTGAAATCAGCTCAGACTTTGAAACTTTTGATTTAAGAGTAATAATAAACATGGCAAAAGACATAGTTCCTAAAGAAAAGGAACAATCTCTGGCTGACCCACCCTTCTCGCACACGGACCCTCCTCGGCCGGCAGGGCACTTGCAGCTGAAGTCACTGCTGTCTTCCTCGCAGGTGCCGCCATGGAGGCAGGGGTGGGAGTCGCAGGGCTTCTGTAGCGCCTTGTGGTAAGGCTTGGTTGTGAAGTGGGCGACGGTAGTGGCTGGAGGCAGGGCAGTTGGAGTGAGAAGCGAGGTAACCAGTGCTGATTTATGTATGCTGAAGGGCCTGCGGGTAGTGCTGGCGGGCGACGGGTGACGTAGGGGAAGTTGAATAAGGCCTGGTTGAGGTGCTGGGAGTGGCTGTGGTGGGAACGGCTGTGGTGACCGACGCTGGGGTGGTGAAGATGGGGACGGAGGGTAGGCCTGTCAACAGAGCCGGGGAGAACAATGGGATTAGGAAAAAGAAAAAAAGGCCATTAAAGTATGTTGAGCTGCGGTTCTGAGACTTTCTATTCAAGACCTGTAAAACCTTTGATAGACCACCTCATGAATAACTTAAAACTCCCTTTCAATTTTATTAATCCCTACACGTCCTGTTAAGTCCACACTGTATTACCATTATTGTCGAAGTGGATATTCTCATCCTCTGGCTTTTTCACAGAGATGCTGGTGTCTTTGGAGGCCTTTAACTGTTTCACCAGCGCTCCTACGATGTCATCCACGGTGTATCTCGTATCTACAACAAACAAGTGCAAACACTCAAACCAAGGCCTCTAAGGTGCACTCCAAAGTAAATACAGGACTTGAGCTCCTTAAATGTTAAAATGGATATATCAAACAGCCCTATGTATGACAGTTGGAAGGTCTCCGTGGACCACTTGTCCTCCAGCTGTTGATTGTCCCTGTTTCCAGATGAATTGGTCTCATAATATTTGCTGCAGATGTTTGCTTTACAAGCCATAGAGGAGCGGCATATAACAGCATCCGATTCCCCACGTGATGGGTATCAAGGACACTAAACGATGCTCATAAAAATATAGAATTAAAAAGAAAGGAGAGGAGGAGGAAGCTGGTGTTCTGTGTGGTACAAAATAGAGTTTAAAGGAGCAGTTGCTGCACATCAAAGATCCAGGACCATCCCCCAACAGTATTCTACATCAGACCATAATTATGATGATATTTAGAGAACATTCAATCCATGTTTTTGCTCTTCTTAAGGATCTCTCACCTGGTTTGAAGTGAGCATCGAAAAATGCCAGGATGGAGTTGCTGGGTTTCAGGTCATGTACACGAACGCTCATAAAATCTTTGTGCACCTCCGACTTCCTGAACAGCTCATTGAGCTGAGGAAAAGAGAGAGAGAGAGAGTGAGTGGGAGGGGAGAACGGACAGACAGAGGAGATGATAAATGAGGCTGGTAATGAGTTCCCCGCTATCATAGCAGCGAGTCCAATTCCAGAAGACTGTACCCTATCTGTGAGGAAGAAAGAAGCTGCCTCTCAAATTGGGGTGCAGGGAAGAAACCCATCGGGTGTGGGTGCACAAATTGACATTTAGCTGCTGCCGTGGCATTAATTATAGGAACAAGTTTTCAGGAGGAGCTAAGATAAATGCCGTGCTACCCTGACATTCTGATTGGTTTTGCTACTGATGCTCGTTGCTGTGTGCACATTGTAACCGCCTGAAGAGCTCTCCGTAAGGTTTGGCTGAAGTGTTTTTTTTTTTTAATAAGCCAACTGTGATACTTTAACATTTACAAATACTGACGCTGCCTTTAACCTAAAATCTGGGCCAGTCTGTTATCTTAAAATCGGACCATTTTCAAGCTAGAACTTTAAAAAAAAGTTGCACGTACTAGTTTAGTTTGTGAATTATCCCATTCACACTCAGTCTATGAAAGAGATGAGAAACAATTTGGAAAATCCCCTGCATTGTTCTCATTTCAGATGCTGGTTAAGTATCAGAGGAGCCACAGGGCTCGCTAACCCAGTTACTGCAGCGGCCTTCAAACGGCCACTTCGGCGGTTTCCAGTGAATGCCGTCCATGTTCCTCATTTGCCTTTTTACTAAAGCAAATCACTACCTCAATACCTCCACCCGACATATTTATATAAGAGACCTATTTCCTGTACATTTTAACCACGCTGCCTATCAGCAAGTCTTCAGACAATAATGAGGTGAGAGCCAATGCAAAAAGCTGACAAGTGACAATGATGTTCAGCGGACTTTGTTCAGTTTGAGAATTCGGTTTGTTAAAGATGATTTCCTTCATGCATTAAATGCCTCTAATTTGTGGGCTGAGGTGTGACAGCAAAGCAGAAAAATAAAATCCTTCAAAACTGGCTTAGTCACAGTGGGCAAACTCTCCTGTGGTCACAAGGTCTTCAGAACCACCTGATATTTCTTTCCCCTCCTTCTCCTTCCCTTCCGTGCACTAATTTACCTGCAAATGAGTGAAATGAACGGCAGGCTGACTCGTTTCCTTCCTATAGTGCGTACGCTCGGCATGTGCTCAGTGTGTGCGCTGGAAGATGAATAGGGGGTGGTTGGCGTCAAGTGGCACACCAGGCTTCAGAGACACATGGGCTGATAGTGTTAATGAACGTGCACTCACACGTGCGCGCACACACATACACACACACACATCGCTGTGAGGTAGCAGATTAGGTCCCAGTGGGGCATAGTGACACTAATTCAACAGCTGGTACAAGTGTACTGTATACACACACACACACACACACACACACACACACACACACACACACACACACACACACACACACAAAGTTCCCATTCCATCAGAGGAGCAAGGCCCTGGCTTGACAACAGAGACATTTGTTCAAAGGTCTGCGCTCAACATAGAAAATGGACAGTGCCGAAATTCAACCACGGTGACTGACGGGAGCCAAGCAGTGATTACTGTACAGGCTCTGTGCCCGCCTCGGTTTTGGCTTGCTAACAGCAACTGGCATCGTGACCATCCAAACTTATGAGACTCATATCCAGAATAAGGACTCGAGTTTTCAAATAGCTGAAAAATCATAATTAATCTCACATGCTTTTCAAATTCTGTGAAGTGTTTGGCAAGGAACTGACAAATTATTCTTTAAAAAAGTCTGCAGAAAGCTGTTATTTATTTATTTTATATATTGGTCTTATTAAGCTTGGAGATTCTTTTTGGTCTGCTTATCTAGGCCACATTCTTTGAAAGCTGATAATACTTCTGTGTGAGTGTCTATAGGCAGCACGGTGGTTAGCACTGTTGCCTCACAGATAGAATGACATCTAGAAGGTCTGGCCTGGGCCACTCGCTGTGTGGGAGTTTGCATGTTCTCCTTGTGTCTGCGTGGGTTTCCTCTGGGTACTCCGGTTTCCTCCCACAGTCCAAAGACATGCAGTTAGTGGGGTTAGGTTAATTGGTCACTCTAAATTGCCCATAAGTGTGAATGTCAGTCTCAATGGTTGCCTGTCTCTCTGTGTTGGCCCCGCGACAGGCTGGCAACCTGTACAGGGTGTACCCTGCCTCTCGCCCTATGTCAGCTGGGATAGGCTCCAGCGCCCTTGCGACCAGAAAATGGATGGATGGATGTGTGTGTGTGTGTATGTATGTGTGTGTATGTATGTATATATATATATATATATATATATATATATATATATATATATATATATATATACATATATATACACACACATATATGACTCAGAGAAAAAAGAGAATGGGCTGAAGTCTCTATATCTTCAGATGTACCCACCTGTGTCAGGTAGGTACATCTGAAAATGTTATTCAATTACTTTACATATTCATGTCTACAGATTTCCAATATTCTCCTTTTATTAAAAATCAAATATCAAACAGACCATGTTGTCTCCCTCAGATATGATGTATGCTCCTCTCTGACTGCAGCCAGCAAATGTGTTTTTCTTCTTCTTCTTTTTATCATTGTTGTTTTTCTATCAGATGTCAGAGCAGCGAAATCACTCCAGCTCAGTGTGGCAGAATATTACTCAGCTACTTCAGGGGTGTCAAGTCTGTAAAACGTGCGATGAAACCTGCCTGAAGGAGCTGAAAGAATCTGATTAGTCTGGCTCTCGGGAAGAGTTTTAGTGTGTCATGATGCTTTGAATGTTGTCTGCGAAGCTTTCCACTCTTGACAAGGACATTCTTGGGAATACTAAGAAAAATTTGTAGCATTACTCTCCAAGTTTCCCTAATGGAAACAGTGGCAACTGTCATTTGAGTCAATTGGATCAAAGAGGTTTTAATTATGCTTTTTTGACACCTTTTTGACACTTGAGGGCAGCAGAAAACAGAACAGGACTTGAGGACATTCAACAGTACTTTCAGCTTTGTTTTGAGCTTTGACAAATATGCTGAAAGCTCGCAAAAGCTAAACAATGTAAGGGATGAAGTCTTTAAACTATTCATTTAGATTTTTTTGCGATCATGATATTGTATTGCAGCAAATTCAGCCACTTACAGCGCCCTCTATGCTGCGCGCTGTCTCTCCAAACAGCTCCGACTTGGGGTCCTCCATCTCAGGTGTGTAGAAAATCTCCTGGCCCTCCACCTGGACCAGGTGCAGGAAACCACTGAACTTCATGGTGGCTGGAAGAAGAGAAGAAGACACTGAAACGCTGTAGCTCAAGCCTTCCTCCTTCACTCATTTCCCGCTGCCTTCCCGCTCGTTTCAGAGTAGTGCCAGTTTTGGGTTAGTGATGGATTGTGTGTTTGTGTGGTTGAAAAGGAGGGGTTAGTGGAGTGCGTTGTTGATCGTCTGGGGCTTTAGGAAAGGTCTGGAGTTTGGCCATTAAAGGTGACTGTAGAGGTGGTGGAAGTTGTGGTGGTGGAACAGGTGGACTGTGAAATATGAGAGAAGAAAGGAACAGAAAATGGGCCAGTTTTACCAGACCGAGACTCGTCCCAAAAGATGGCTGTGCCATGGAGGGCTGGGTAAAAAGACAACAAGTTAGAAAGACAGACAAACACATGAAGGAACCAACAACACACACTAAAGTGAAAACAAGCCACAGGCACTCAGAACAGTGCCTTGCTTAGCAAAGAGAAAGCCTCCCTGTGTGACCTTGGGAGTTATGGTGTCCCGCATCCATCAACTCTCTATATGGTTTCTTGGTAGTACCAGCAGAGAGGTGCAGTACGAAATAAAGCTGAAAGCCGAGGGTGTTTATTCGTGTGGTGGAGAACGGAGGAGCTTGCAAGGCGCCGATGCCGGGTTTGCATGCCGCTCATAATCAGCAGAACAAATTGGCCAAATCAATCATGGTTGCCCCTGCCTGAGCAAAGCCAGAGAGAATGGGAAGAGCACTTGTATGATTATCGTGAAAGATAGTCGTAATTGTCTCCTTAATGCCAGCGGACCGATGACTGACACAGCCTGGTTAAAACTGCATGAAAAGGACAGCAGACACTACCGACACACACCGCCCTCTCTCCCCCTCAGCTCCCCCTTCTCCCCTCGTCTTTACAGTACTTTCACGGGCAGCACACATCGATTCACATGTGACGGTGGCCATAAAATAGAGGCAAATGGGCACAGGCTGGCCAATGGGGAGAGGGGTAAAGAAAGAAAAGAGAGGGGGATGAGCGAGATCTGACTTTTAATCTGCAAAGAAGACAAACATCAGAAAGGGTGATTTTCCAGACCACTGCCATGACGGACGTAAAGAGAGGGAAAGAGAGTGATAAAAAGACAGACAGAGCTATTTGGCTATCTGATTCTAGTGAACTGTAAAATGTAATGGATATGTCAGACTTCCCCAGGCATATGGAAGAGTTTACAGTATCTGGAGCCCAGTGTGCCAATAACTTTCACATGAGCATTTGGCAATTATTTCTGATGCTATTAAATTTAACATATGCAGAACCAAGAGTAATTTTTTATATAACACTTTACAGGAAAATATACCCAATGCAATCTACAGCCGCGGTCTGACATCCACTGTGAATACACTTTCATACTTCTCTTTAAGTATGTAAATGTGGACTGCACTACACCTTGAGCATTTTCAACATTTGACGTCTTGATAAAAATGCGATGTGAACAACGAACATTTTGTTTCTTTCACCGTGAGCCAGCCGGGCAGATATCAATAACCTGTGTCGTACAATGGGATTGGAGCCGATGCACGAAGCAGAGGGATGTGTCATTTCACTTCTAATGAGTGGAAGATTGGCTGAGCCCTTCACAGGAGAAAAAAAAAAAATCCAGCGTATTGATCAGCTTATCACGCAGCCGGGTTTTATTGGTAATAACACTTGAGCTGAATGAAGTATCGATCGTTGGTGTGCCGTCATTGTTAGCTGGGATAAATATTTACAGGCTTTAGCTGATTTGTTATAACAGTTCTCTTATAGCTCAAACCTGTTTCTATGATAGCCTGGATTTGAGGCTAAATGTCACAAGGTTCAACTTCAACAGACCCTTTCACGTTTCACCCCAGTTTGACTGTAAATTCTGCGAAAGAAATAAATGATATAGGGCTTTGGATGGCCAAAGGTGGCCTCATAGCTTCAGGTCATGTTGTAGACTATGTGGCAGTAAACTCTGCTGGTTTATTGGAAGGCTTAGGGACCTTCAACATGGCAGAAATGCAACTCTATGCACTAATTTGTGGCCCGAGCTCTTTCAAGTCATGACCTGAAGCTCCCCTGGGAACCAGAGTGAATCCCTCTTTTCACAGTCAGTCAGACTACCACAGCTAGGACAAACAGACAGCAGACTTCAACCGAGGGATGAAGGGAGAGAGAGAAGCCCTTTATCTTTATGAACTGAGTGTGGCAGAAGTCACTGATTGGTACAACAGCGCTCTTCTAGTCTCTGGGCTCTCTCGCCACTCAACTCCAGAGAGAAATGAACTGATGCAAGACTGGATTGAGACTGACTGGTTTGAGAGACAGAGAGAGAGCGAGAGAGAGAGAGAGAGAGAGAGAGAGAGAAATGTGACACACAGCTCAGAAGGGAACTAAGGAACGGACTGATAAAGAGAGGAATGCGCAAGGGTGTGAATAAAAGAAGAGAAAAGCGGGTGAAAGAGGAGAGAAAAAGCAAGAGCACTGATGGTTACTGATAAAGCAAAGCATGGAAGCCAAACATGATTCAAGAATCTTGAGCAAAACAAGAGGAAAGGAAACTCACTGAGTGTCTGTCAGGGTATGAGTAATATCAGGGTGAGACTGCAAAGTGTTGTCGAATTAATCAAAATGGATTACCGGGGTCAGACTAATGGTTTCACTGTTTGTGGTTTTTTTTCCTCTTTATTTCCTGCCACCTGTCAATAAGCTCATTTGCATATGATGGAAGTGATTCATAAAAACACTGCAGCATAGAAAAAACCCACCACCTGTTCCGCATGATTACGCCAAATGATCCGATATTCCTATTTGTAAAGTCAACATTAAAGGTATAATATGCAGCAAATGGTGCTTAATGTTTAAAAACACCACACTGAAAATTGGTTTCTGTACCCAATTCAACGGGTGAAACAGAGAGCAACGGTGCTTGCACGAGCCAGATAGTGACAATGAAGACGGGGAGCAGACTTAGAGTCAGGGATAATATGTTCTGATTGCTTCTGATGCACACTTTCTTCCATGTGGGAGGGTGCCACATTGCTGGGTTTTGTGCAATACTGTTGAGCTGCAGCTTTTTATACATCTCTTACCCAAACGGAGAGCAGAGGAGAGAGACGGAGGTAGCAGTGCAACCTGGTCACCATGTTTTTATGAGTTCCGCCCTCATACCCTGTGCGCTCTTTCTGGCTGCAGGCTATGCTACACACGTTTTTTGCATCCCAAAAACCTTCTGAACACAGCAACATTAGAAGAAAACCTATGCAAAGGGGGGCAGGGTCTCTGCAGATAAATACACCACCACACACTTGTAAGATGCCATAAGTGATGTAATATACGCCATATTATGCTTAAAAATATAAAAACAATATTATGTTCAGTTTTCATATGCCATCATATTAACAATCTAAACCGAAATAGATGGAAAGTAGTGCCTCTCTGAATCGTGACAGTGACATACTGATAAAAAAAAAAAGCAAGTTGATTTCTTGCATTTTATGTCTAGTCATGTCAAAAATGATTCTGATTCTGTTTCATAAGTGAGCAGTTAGCTGAGGGTCACTTTAATTTTAGTAATAACAAAAATTGCGAGAGTCCTCCAAACACAGCATCGCTTAACAACATGTTGTGTGGATAACTGTCTGGACACAAGCTGACCAATTCTCCGTTGTGACACAATTTTTTTTAGCATTTTAACAAACAAACATTTTCTCAAGTCCAAGACAGCAGATCAATTACTGAAGTCTGGGGCAACACAGTGCAAGACGATGCAAACAGAGGCAGAGGTCACAGCTGGAAAATTCTTCTTCTTTTTTTTTCTGCATTCAAATATGGAGGTGAGGCTGGGACACGATTAGTTTGGAGGAAGAAGAAACTGCAAACAAGTCCCTGTGAAACTGTCGTCATCACATTTGAGTTTGTGTGCTTGTTAAATAAGGTGACACAAAGCGTTCACTGGTGAGCTTTGGAGAGAGAGAGATGCGTTTGCTGTTCTCTTCTGCTTCCAGCCTTTACTTTAAGCTAATCACCTCCTGGCTCCAGCTCCGTACTTAATGCACAGGCATGAGAGCAGTATCAGTCTTCTCATCTCACTCTTGGAGAGAAAGCCAATTACTTTTCTCAAAAGACCCATGAAAGGCACCCTCCATATGAACAGAGCCTGAGCTTCTGTGACTCAAAGCAAGAACTACAGAAACAACAGCAACAGACAGAAGACACAGACGAAAGCCAGGAAAATATTCAGGTGATTAGCGTGGAAAGAAAATCTTTTCCAAAGGTGTGTTTGACTTACAGGGGCAGTTGGCGCCCCCTGGAGTACTGGATGGTGTCTTGCCGTCAGGGCAGCAGCCGAACTCCGTGTTGTCGCAGGACGACCTGTCCTCAATCGTGGGTACAGTGGTACTTGCAACTGTGGGACCTGAGGGTGATACACAGAGATTCATAATAGTTCATGAAGCTTCAGAAAAGCAATGAATCCAAGCCAGCTTATATAGGAAACCCAGAAGAGAGCTACGATTTTTAGGCATTGAACACCAGTAGTGATTCCGAGGTCAAAACTCGCAATTTCAATTTTCTCTTGCGTCTTACACTTGCGTGTTTTTAGTGTGCTGACCAGTGATTGGACGCTGAAAAAGACATCTGTCAGGAGTGATTATATGGTATTTTCTTTGGAAGTGATTGCACACTTGGAACTCCTTTTGTCAGGCAGAGAACATTTAATGGGCAGTGTTTCCAGTCATCTCACACATGGAGCACCTTTAATGATGGAAGGACGTGATAACTGCTCGCTGCAGATTGGATGACAGTTAGCTTCAAGGACAAAAAAATATATACACTCATGTTTGTGTTACTGTCACTGTATATGTGGCTATCTTGGGACATTACAGACATAAAAGGGGCTAGGCCTTCTCTATCTGAAGGATGAGAGTGTATATAACAGCAGCGAGCTTCGGTCCACTCTAATAATGGTGTTGGCGAAGGGGGAGTTGTCTTGGTCGAGGCGGTGCACTTTATGGCCGCAGAGAGATTAGAAATAATCGTTGAAGCAAACAGCTAGTGGCTAAACAAGCCATAAACACGTCAGAGGCGAGGGACGTCCTTCACAAGGACGTGCGGTCATGGGATGTGGAAGGAGGGAGAAAGGGGGTGGGGCTGGAGAAGCTGGGGTTTATGGGGCATCTGTTGGCATGTGGTCTGCACATTTGCAGAAGCCAAGGTGAAGAGGAGGTTGCCGGTGGAGGAAATAGGGCAGTGCACAATGACAAGGGTCTGCATGACTCCTACGGGAGCCATGAGAGCTGTCAAATAAACATACACACACACACACACACACACAGATTTGTTTCAGAATTCAGAAAAGTACAAACACAAAAATGTGCAAATATGCACCTCTGACCTACTCACATTTGTATACTCGGACAGTGACATGTGCACTCTGAATTGAACAAACTCAGTGAAATGAGGAACGGGAGATAAGACTAATACACACACACACACACACACACACACACAAAAACAGATGAAGAAACAGATTAGTTCAGTTATTCAATATCCAAAACTGCACAGTAAAATCATCTAATCAACTCTCACAAACTGACGTGTTACTACTTGAACATGCTCACACAATGCAAAAAACATCCAGGCATGCTTGGGTACACATTCATACACATGCACGCGCACACACACACACACACACACACACACACACACACACACACACACACACACACACACACACACACACACACACACGCACGCACACACACACACACACACACACACACACACACACACACACACACACACACACACACACAGTCACAAGACAGCAGGTCTCCTTCGCCGACAGGCTACATGCTCCTTGCGTCACCGAGCACTCTGGTCAGCCTCTGACAAGAGAATAAATCTAAAACTCGGGGAGAGGGAACAAGAGGGGAGGGGGAGGAGGAAGAGCTGAGGAAGAGCACATTGGGGCCTCGACGTTCCATCAATCTTATCCTGTTACCGCAAGCTGTCAGGTGAGGTGGATAGACGGATGGAAGGCAACGTCAGAAAAATAATAAAAAAAAGAGGCCTGATTGAAAAGTCTCAGTCGTCTCTTGTTGTCCGAGCGGAGGCCCGGCAACCGCAGCACCCAGGAAGGCATGTCGAGAAAGATTTGAGACTAGTCATGTGACAAGGTATGCTGCCTCACACGCTCACACCTCAACCTCCCAGTCACATCAGCCTGTCAAGTCAGGCTCCAGAGATCCTGAGATGCGGGCCAGCAGTTTCATCTAGAGTGTATTTTACAGAGCTTGGGTTTGTTTTGCTAGCTGTTGAGAGCTGGTGGAATGGGAGGAAAAAAAAGCATGGGTGATGTAGCAACAGTGAACCATGCAAATACACTCTTTTCTGTCTGAAATTGAGATATACATCTTATGCAAGTGGAAATGACACTAACAGCACCTGTTGACAAAGATTTCTCTTCCCCGCCTGCCTGCCTGTGACATTTGTCTCCTCAAAAGCAATTTGCATACAAATACGTAAGCCTGTGCCTATTTTTCATTTTCAATTAACAGATGATGGCATGAATGTATTATGATGTGAGCTAAGAGAAGACTATGAGTTTGACCAACCCCTTTCTTTACAGCCCCCCCCCAAAGCTTTATGGATAATGAAGTGAAAGACCAGGAATTTACCGACAGGCTCGTCTGCCCCACTGGCCTCTGCCGGGATGCCACTGCCCTCTTCTTCGTTCTGGTCGTCCCCACTCGGATCCCCGCTACCTGAGCCCTCGAAGGAGGATGCGGCAGCAGTGGGGGCAGGACTGCTGCGAGAAGATGAGGAGGTGGCAGCAGCAGCGGTTGGGGTGGGCTGCAGAGGTTGGATGTGGATGGAGCGGTGCCTGTTCGCTTGCGCGCTGTTGTGGGAAGGGGATGAAAAGGGGGTGGTGGCTGCAGGTCGCTCGAAGGTCTCGATCATTGGAGGCGGGACGCCGTGCACCATGTAAGGATGGAAGGGGGCGGCAGTGGTGATGGTGGCGGCAACGGCTGAGCTTGGGGTGGTGGCGGGGGGGTTGGGGGTGGGTCGATCTGCTGGCTCAGAGATGGTTTCTGGTGGAGGGAAGGGGAGGAAGCAAGGAATGGATGAATGACTGAGCATGGAAATGTTTGACCTTGTTTCACTTAAGTCCAGTAAAATCTAAAAAAAAAAAATCACACCAGAGGAAATAAAAACACAATTAACTGACAAAGCAGGACAAAAATCACTTAATGTTATTATGACCCAGTGCTGACAATACCTTTTCTACCTCTGCATTCAGAGAGTGATTATGGCCTTTCAAATCTTCTAACCCATCTCCCAGATGCTCACCAATGTCATTAAGTAATTACATAAAACATTTTCTCACACACATATACAGGCCGGCTGGTAAAAGTAACCTGTGATTAAAAACACTGTGATGGATGAGATGCCAGAAAGCTTCGTTTCAGAGGCCTTAAGAGTGAATATGGAATATGCCAACAGATGACACATCGCATTCGCGCACGTGCACTCCGCCTGCAGACGAGTTATGTTTCCCAAACCGGGTTAAACTACTCCAGTTGGTGTCAGTGCATTGTGTTGAGAGTATTTGTGCTTGTGTTTGTACACATATGGCGTGCATTTGTGTGCACAATATGCATGTTTGTGTGTTGTTGTGCCAATGCCTATGAATTATATATCCATATTCAAACGCTGCCCTCCAGTAGCGCAGTTTTAATCACCAACAGCCAGTGCCTCTGGTGATGAATGATTGATAGAAATGGGGCAAAAAAAGCCGACTTTAACTCTGGCTTCAAAGCGCGCTGCTCGCAGAGAGCATGAGCATCCGTCAACGCCACCACAAACACACTGCTGTCAACGGATGCACACAAACACACAGAAACACAGCAAAAAAAAAAAAAAAAAAAAGCCCAAATAGAATTCTTCTAAATGAGGGAGCAAGAAGAGCCTCTCTGTAGAGCCCATCATTACCAATGCAAAAAGCTCTGGTGCAAAAGGACAAACTGTTGGCGATAAAAGTGAGATAAATAGGACAAAAACTCCTGCGGGAGACAAGTGAGTTGGCAGCGAGATGCTACGTAAGTGAACACTTCAGATTTAGCTGTGGCAAGCAGGCATGACAATATTGTCATTATTTCTTTGCTTCCTTACGTCCCATGAGCACAGATGTGTGTTAACGAGCAGGTTAAATGAACAGAAGATTAAAAAATAAAAACCTATACCATAGACTTGCGTCTCATTAGGATTCACCTAACATTATGTGTAGGACTTAATTACACCGCTATAATCGCTTAGTTGATCGGCAATTATTCACCGAGGTGTGAAATGCGATACCTACTGAGACGGCAGAAAGCCTGGGAGACACACAGATTGTCAGCTTAAAACTCGGAAGATATTTGTAAATTGAGAGATTTGGAGTGCATAGAGGAGCGATGCTATCACCAAGAAAGGTGGCATGCATTGCATTTCCTCTTGGCTACACCTGTCAGTCTTGTGCCAAGCTTAGCGTCGAGTGGCTTGTTCCCTGGAAAGGGCCTAATGTGTGTTTGGGTGTGTGCGCATATCTCGAGGAGCAAGCTCAGTGACATGGGATAAGGCAAAGAACGGAGAACTTGTTGAAAAAAGCAGAGAAAGACTGGCAGCACAGTCTCTTCAGCTGACGCTTCTCTTAATCAGGTTTAACAGTCCATTTGCCTTTTTTTTCTTTTATTTTGTGCTTTATTTCCTCCCAGTTGAGCACTGGACAGTAATGTCAAGGAGTAGAGAGCAAAATAAATCATAGTCATCTCGCCTTGCTTCAGCTGTGTACTTATTGTTGAAAGGTGGGTATTAAGATTGTTTGTGGAATCAGCCACCCTCAGTGAAGAGGAAGGATTTGGATACAGGAAACTGAAGGAGAAAGACAAGGGAGCCACAGAGGCAAGGAGAAGAAATGATAAGGGGAAAGAGTCTAACAGAGAAAAGGTTTAAATCAGATGGAAAATACAGGTTAACAAAGCAGCAGCAGGGGAATATGGCAAGGCGAACTGAACGAGGGATTGAATAATGACAGAAAATAGCAGGACATGGAGGAGAATGCAACAGAACCCTGACTAACATGCAGGCAGAGGGCTGCCTGTGCCATATGCTTGCATTCGTTGCCAATTTGCTACAAACTTACAGGTAATAACACCATATGGGAGAGGCAGGTCATTGCCAACATGGTGGCCATTTCCTCCCACTGCCAGAATTTGCTCACCAGTACAAATGCCCTCCCTCTGGTGCTTGGTACAGTAGTTTATGCATCTTTTTTTTCCCTTTTTTTTCTTTGCTGGATTCCTCAGTTATCGCTTCATCTTTTGCTGAGACGCAGCAAAGAAGCCGGGAACACTCCTGGCCATGCTCTGCGGCTGCTTGGAGACTTCAGAGAGCGCTCGGTAACATCACAGTTCTCTGTCACAGGCAGAATGAATTGAGGAGCTGTTTCTGCAGGCTTGTAATTTTTTTTTTCTCAGCCTGCCCATTAGTGGCACACTGTGCAGCAGCAGTCACACTCCATTGTATAATAAAAAAGTTGCAACAGATCAATGATGTTAAAAAAGATCAATATTCACTCATTTATAGGAGCCCTTGGCTTTGCTCTCCTGTCAAACCGCAGAGCAGCTCGGCGAGCATTAGCATGCCACAGCGCTGAGGCCGGGCGTCTGGAGGCACTGCGTGTAAACAGTGGGAGGGAGGGCAGGCATGGCTTCGGCGTGGTGAGGGGTGGAGGCAGAGCAAATGCTAATTCGCACCCAGCCACACGTGAAATGAGCTCGAGATCTAACTCCCGAGCCCACAGCAGCGCCAGAACAGCAACCCGCGGTGCGACCGCATCCGGGAGAAGAAATTAAAAGATCCTCCGTGGCTGCTGGTGGGGCCCGAGCGCTCGCCTGTCTGTTCATTCCCTGAGGGTTTGATAGAGAAAGAGTCCGCTGTGAGGCATCTTCGTGCCTTCTGTATATGCAGAAATGCTAGGTGAGGGATTACACACAACCCACATCACTATTGCCAGGCAACAGAGGAATCTGAGACCAGACTGGATTTTGGCTCCTTTTGCTGGTAACCCACGGCACTGAATTTGTAATTACCAGATGTTCAGGGACTTATCAAAGCCTTGTCAATTCCTTGCTGAGCATTTTTTTTTTTATCCGTGTACCTGCAACTGTAAATCAACTTACTCCCTTACTCCTATATGGTCTATTCTAATTTGAGGCTGATGCAGACCACGAAATTGAGACGGGTAAAAGGGACTCATGTCTCTGTATGTGGTCACTTGATCCACTAAATGTTGAGGTGAATGAAAATGTTTCTACCCAAAAATGTAAGACACCTGGCAGTGGCTCATAGCCACAACTTCACAGCTGGCATTCCTCTTCCTCTTGCTCTTGCCGGCAGCGTCTCTGGAATTCTGTTGTGACGCAAGCTGGCAGTCGCCGAGACCACTTCACTGTACATGAAAGCTGTGGCCTTGGCAAAGGTCCCAGTGCCTATTACACCGATCCAAGCAATGTCCATCAGCATGTGGGCCGGAGGGCAAGAGCTGTACCTTTCCCTGTGTACACATGTACTCTACATGTGCAATCATACTTCAGCAGCATCGTGTTCCTGGCAGCATCAAGCTGCTAAGGGATTGATGTATTCCCCAACAGGGGGGTTTGAAGACGAAGCCAAATCCCAACAAAGCGACTGGAAAGCAAAGAGGAAGTGTCATTGCTATCTTGTGGGTTTGCAAGGCACAGACTCCAGTCAAACTTGTTTTTCTTTTTGGGGTTTTAAAATGCCAAAAAAAAAAAAAAAAATCTCCATCTTTCTTAATTCTAAGATCCCTGTAGTGTGGCACATGCTTTCATCCTCACCAGGCAGTTTAAAACTAGGGGGAGAGACAGGGTTGTTCTATATACAAAACTGCTATTGAACACGATGCATGCAAGATGCTCTTATTATATACTTTTCACTACTTGAATTACCCTAATCAGAAATAAGCACAGCTGCTGAAATGTATGCAGAACCATTTATTTTAAGATAAATGTGCTGTCACAATGCCCTGACCTTACTTTCTGAATCAGAGACGGATAGGAGGAGAAACAGCAGGAGGGGGTTCATTTGAGGCCCGCGGCACCGCTCATTATCTTTTTGATCAGGGACTGATAACAGTTGGCCATCCGTGTGTCTCGTTACGCACGGAGGTTTCGACGGGGCTCACCTGTGCACTGTCTAAAGTATTGCACTGTGATGTCCTTGTCCTGCCTACAGGCTATGGTCCTCAGCTGGCACTGGTCGGCATAGGTCACCCCATCTGAGCCGCACACCTGCTCCACAGTGACAGAGACGGAGCGATGGGAGAACACGTTAACTCCCTACAGGCAACTGAAACAATGTGTTTCCATTCAAACTACTTATTTCTTTAGACAGTTTGAAAGACCCACCTTGGTTTTGTTTTTCAGATCGCAGTCAGGTGAGGGACACTCACAATGGGCCTGGCCATTCACCTCAATGCAAGTAGCGCCGAAGTTACACACCAACTCTTTACATGAAGTCGGGGCTTCGGGACCTGTGGTAGGAACAGGTTTACACTGCTATACATTCTGTGAAGTCTCACAACAATATACACTATTTTTAGTGATTTCCTGCTTTATTTTGTAATCCTCGTTTGTTCCTGTCAGTGTTATTGCCGCCATTTGTTCAGTGTCCCACCTTTTTTCTGTTATACTTACATATAAGCATTTAATCCCTGTTCCCAGTGATTTATCAGGGCCATATGGCAGTCAAGAGTTTCAGCCCATTCATCAAGTTCATGTTTGCCTTCCTTTGTATTTAGTTTTGTTTATTACCACCCTCGTGTTCCTTGTTCTTTGTTCCTGGTGTTGTTCTAATCGTATTTGCCCATTTAATATCTTTTCTAGACTTTATCCTTTGCCTTTCCATCAGCTGGTTTGCTGATGGATTAAGGATTGAGATTAAGGCTGAGCTGAAAGACCATATGTCATGGTTCTCTAAGTTTTTCTCCTCTAAGCAAGTGGCTTGATTTAAGAATCTTTACACTAATAGTATAGCAGTGTCAATAGAATTCCCAAATTTCCTGAGTCTCAATTATTCATGGAATTTGCACCAAAAAAAAAAAAAAAAATCTTCTGAGGGGCATAAAGGTGTGCACTCAAGCTATCTCCTCAGATCTCCCCTAAAGCTCGTCTGAAGCCTTGAAGCTGCCGCAGCAGGAGCTGCTGCAGGGAGTCCACCATCCACCCGCCGGGCTGTGAGTGTGGGGTCTTTTGCATTGTTTCATCCCAGAAGCTTAGAGTACCCCCCACTCTTTAGCTCCTGCTTTTATGTGCTGCACCCTCCTAGTACCTCGTCCTTTTTATCTGGCAGGGTGTGCGGCGAAGAGCCCCACCACTGTGCTGGGACTGCTGGCTTCATTAAGCGTTTGACTTCCAGTCGATATGTGATGGTGCATCTTAATCAAGGAGCTGCAGGCCCCCACAGCAGGAACTAACCTTTCCTTCAACTGGCTTTCTAGCTTGTACAATCACAGGGGCTGTTTTCATTATTAATCAAAAGTAATCAATAGTCTTTATACAGAGGTATAAAACTACACATTCAAGAACAGTGAATCATTACAATTGAGAATGTTGTCGAGAAAATAAAATATCAATGGGAAATGTGTCGTCCACATGCCATTTGTATACTTGAGTATTTTCCTAATCACTATTGATCAGCTCTCTTGCAGCCATTTCCTTCTTTGCCAATAAACCTGATGGATGCGAAGAGCCGATGAAGAGAGAAATGGCTGCTTTGAGGCTGATCCATAAATCAGATAAGTGACAGACAACCACTTTGGAATGATAGAGAGAAGCTGGGATGAAGGAAAAAAATGTGTGTGTGTGTATGTGTAGTGTGTGTCTGGTTTCTAAATGCGTGACCCATTTGGTAATCTTTCTTATTACCTTTGTCGCAGCCATTCATGCCCATTTTGCTCCCATCTGGACACACGTTGCACTTCATGCCCTTCACTCCCGTCTTGCAAGAGCACAGACCCGACATCTGCTCGCAATCATCCCGGACTGAGCCCGTAGCATCACAGTTGCATGCTGCCGTGGAGAGGTGGAGGGAGAAAAAAGAAGGGAAAGATTGATGAGAAAAAAGGTCAGTCAATTAGTGACGATGGCAGGAAGAGGGATAAGAATAGCTTGGTTTATAGTCTGTACAAACTGTGCTTGAAGCAATCTTAGCCTGTGTAGTTTTGCTTGAGATACATCTTTATCTCAGAGTCAAGGGTTGGCAATAGTTCAGCCAGCCCTAGGGGCCACAGCAGAAGGACAAGGAGGAGAATGAGTACGTAAGAGAAACTCAAGAAAACAACACTGGGGAAGGACATCAAGTCCATTATGTTCCTGGAATCAATGACGTGTGTTGTTTTCTACTCCTCTCCTGCTGAACGTGGTATTGGCGTGTGGTGTGCTGTCTGCTTGCTTTGGGTAAACCTTGTTAAGGTCAGGCCACGGGTGAGGCACCTGCAGGCTTCCTGCTGTTGACTGAAAATGCTCTGTGACTTGGGGAGCTATGTCCTATGATACCTCAACTGCAGTATACGAGCTAGTCACCATATTGCATTACACCAAGACAAACAAGGGGTCCTGACCCCGTTCTTTACTCGAATACAAATGAGAACGGTTCCTTCAGTACAGCATTGACAGGTCTAAAGGACACAGAAAGACTTCTTTCTACAAAACTATCATCAAGTAGTTAAGATCTATTATAAATATAGGTACTTTTACTAGAAGAAAATGTAATCTGACTGCCTAGATTTTTATGGATATTCATTTTATAGCTCAGAGGCACTGTTATTAATTCAGTGAGAAATGTATTGTCAAGCTACGATTGTTATCTTGAGAAATATGTTTCTCACTTACCCAGAGTGGACTCTAACCATGCAGATTTGGATTTGTTTGCCAAAGATTTTGAGATACAGGTTTTGGGTTTCTTCCCAATACAATGGGGAAAAAAACTGCAACATTGCTTTTACTCTGTGGAAAAAAATTAATGGTTTTAAATGGGAAGTAGATCAGAAGAAAAGCACCCACAGAAATATTGGTGGACTATCTAGAGCAGAGGGGTGGGAATCATGTTCACGGAGATGCGCAGAGCGAGTCGCTAACAAGACCCGTTGGAGTTCAAAGTTGGCTGTTTGAGGCCCATGAACTAAAATGACTTTGACATCCCTGATCTAGAGCAACTATTTCACTGTTTTAGGATTTCTGGAAACCAAATAAATCCTCTTTGAATTGCACTTTTTTTTAATGTGTGCACAGATCATTTACGGAGAGAAGATGTAAGGATTAAAAAGCTGACTATCAGCAAAATAAAACACATTTGCACAGTTGATCAGATACAAAGAAGGAATTCCTTACGCGTGCAGCCACTCATGTTCTCTGTCACGATGCCACGGAAATTCCAGAAGCCCGGCTCACAGCGGTCACACTTCTGCCCCCCAACACCCGGCTTACAGGAGCACTGCCCAGTGGTTGGGTCACATGTCCTCTTGTAGGAACCATAGACATTACACTGACAGGTACCTGAGGGGAAAAGAGCAACTTGTGCTGTAAACATTACTATGATACACTGCTGTTGTTTACAGATTCATGTGGCTTACAAGAGTTGGATACTGCTTACTATGATGGATACTCTGTATTAAAGATTTATGCCAGGCTCAAATGTTGGATAAGCCTTATTCCACAAATAAAAAGGTGGATAAAGTGTGCTGACGTGATTTTCCTCTTTTCTAAATCTCTGCACATCCTTATTTCTGTGTCTGCATTTTCTTCATCCATAGTGCATCCCCTGGCTAACCGCTCGATGTGGCCTTTTCTCTTCCATCTGCGTGCTATCAATTGTCAAGATCATCAGATGAAGAGATTCTTCTGTTGATACAGCATGGAATTATCATAATTATTCCTTGGATTAAGATGAAACGTTTTCGGCTCTGCAACTTTGCTACTGTAATTGCATTCAAGGACAATGAGGCCCATATGCCGCTGCAGCAGCCCGATACAATCTACAATGTTTTTGTTTTTTTTTGTTTTTTTTGAGTGCACACAACAAACTCGTGAGACGCTGACGGGTCAAAGTGGGACACAGAATAGGACTCACTGGGACATCCAGCCTGTCCGACTCCTAAGGCGGCCGTCACATTGTCTGAGCAGCAGCCGTATACAGACAGGCTGCAATGCTTGGAAACCGTCAGCTCCGGCAGAGATATGGCTGAAATTGCTGATGAGGTAGGAAGGGAAAGGGAGGGGAGATGGAAGATGGAACAGGGAGAGAAAGAAGAACACCAACATTTGAGTGATTACTGTAGGGTTTGGTGGTGGTAGAGAGGAATTAGACAACACAATCTCTGAACAACATGTAACTTTTTGCCAACAATGAGATTGGCTTGAGGGGCAGAGGTGGAGAGGCTGGCAGTCGGCCTCAAGATAACAATTCTATTTGCTACTTTCTCCACAATGGCTCAAAATCAGGGGGAAAATGATGCTATTACCTCCAGTGAAAACAAACAATGGCATTTCTGGTGAACGTGCAGCAGCTGACATTTACCACCTACTAGAAGGCATGTACTCTTCATTTGTTCTTGTCTAATATTACGAAATTGCACCGCTGCCCTACAACCTTCAAAAAAAGAAAAAAAAAAGAAAGAAAAAACAAAACAAACCCCCCCCCCAAAAAAAAGCCTGCTGCATAATGTGAAGGAATGTGCCAAGCAGTTTCTGCCTGCGCACACTGTGTGGAGAGCTCCTTTGTCTAAGGATGCACCAGCAGCCAAAGTAGTGTGACAGCACTGAATACAGAGCTACATTCAACAAAATAAAAACAAATGCGTTCCTGAAGCTGGCACTTCTCCAGAGATTGGAAGAGAACAACAAACCAGTCAGTGGGAGGAAAATAGGAATTGTTTAATGGCCGAAGCAAAAAAACATCATTGTTCAAATTTTCTCCAGATTTTGGAGTGAAAAGTAAAGTTGCAGATAGAAAAGGGAAATCTTTCCCTTCGTTTACTGTGTGTCTCTCTATTCCCCTCCCCATCACCCCTTCTAGTGTTGCTCATTTGGAGTTTGGAGGCTGGAGATACAGGGGCCATAAATCACACTGTTACTGGTGTGGATATGAGCCTCAGCCTAATGGTGATGACTCGGCGCGCTCTTTTTCCAGTGCTTTCCCACTCCAGAGATGGGCTCTGGACACAGTTCATTTAACTTGCCATTTTTCAGTGCTCCATTCAGCTATCTGTACTGAGCCTATTAGGACAAGGAGAACTTTTAATTTCATATGTTCTTCCACCCTTCAAGGGTCTTTCCTCTTCAGCGGCCATTGTCCGGCACAATGCACCTCACTGTGACATGCAATATTACTCTCACATTTTCAAGGTCTGCTGCTGTGCTTTCTCCGCATCGCCGATTGTTGCTAGTTTTTTATTCCTGCAAAGGCACATCTGCACACGTTTCTAGTAAACCAATAGTGGATTATATTGAAATCCCTGACCCTGATTTGAGTTTGCAGGCAGTGAAAAACAGCTGCTTGAAATGCGATGAGAGGCAAACTTTACAAATGTGCATGCAGCAGACAACTGTGTTGACGCTGTATGCAAAATAGGTAGCTTTTCAAACTGAGAACCTCTAAAATACAAGGCTGCTTTCATGCTCCGCTACTGAGAGCTGGCATGTTTTGATAAAGTTTCTGGTGCTGAGGTCAAATGAAGTTTCTCCTTACATAGCTAATGTGGAGGGCAGTGAAATTCCCCAAGATCTGAGTTTTTTTTCCCCATTAGCCAATAGCAGATGAGAACCCAGAGGCCTTGTACCCATAGAGGGCTCTTCAAAAAAGGATTGATTATCCATGGATGGTAGAGAAGCGTGACAGTCAGTGCCCAAGGAGGCCAGCTTAGGAAGGAGAAGAATCTGCAGAGATGTGTGTGAAAACACTGGCAGCTCCTTCATTCTCACTCTCTTCAACTCTCTCCATCCTCCTCTCTTTCAGACCCATGGGGAATCAAACAGACTGGAATGATCACACAAAATCCCTTAAGTGCCTTTTGCTCTGCTCCCCGGCCTGTGCTAGCAAAAGCTCTTCATTTAACATAGCCACAGAGAGGAAGATGGTTAACCTTTGCTGCTTTGCCACTGATCTAACAACATTTCTGGCTGATAAATGTCATTCATTACATGCAAAGAGAGGGTGCTTATATTAATGTAAGAGGGGAAAAGTGGTGTCCTGAGGGCTAAGAAGCAGGCTCCAGAGAACAAGTTTATCGGTTTAAATTCTCTGAACACCTGAAAAGAAAAAAGTGAACCGTTATTGCTGTCAGTTAGTTCAAAGATTTTTAACTCTGCACACCAGCCGGCCCACGAGGACCCGTCGCTTCCCAGAAAAGCTGAACAGCTACAGGAGTAGTGTGCTGAGTCAACTTTCCCTGAGCAAATTATACAAACCCACACATGAAATTTAACATTGACCTCCCATCACTTCAGCTGCTTGTGGCTACCGTGGTCACACCGAAGAGACACACCAGCAGTGCTGTCAGAGTTATATTCAAACTGGAGACAATTACAACCCCATCAATGGGATGAAATGGGTGGAGAAATGGAATGTCAGTGACAATGAGGCTTGATGAGGGTGCTCTTGTGCACTGTAATGACATTAACTGAGTGATGTAATGTACCGACCTGCACAGGGTCCCTGATTTTGAATCAACAAGTGCTCTTGTTTCTCACATCTGGCCTTCCTCAGCTCACACTCGTTGCTGTAGTTTTTGCCGTCTGAGCCACAAATCTATAAAAAATAAATAAATAAATTCACAGGAAGCAGAGTCTGACACAGTGTCTGGTTTAACCCTCAGCTTCAGTTATTACCAGGCGCCATGTTTCAGTGAGGCATGCCTTATATTTAATGTGAAAGGTCCACTGCCCTAAACACTCGGGTGCTTTCTCATACCTCACAGCATTTATCAGATGGCATTTTGCTCAGTTGTAATGGACATGGCTTAATCAGATGTTATCACTTTCACCACACTTAGACCATGTGGTGACACCTGAGCCACATCCATGACAACAAAGCAAACTGCTGCTGCTGCTGATGGGTCAGATGACCTCGTGGAAAAAGAGGACCTTTTGCCTGGTTTTGTTACTGCTTATTGGACAGATCTTTTTCTAATGGGGGGAATTCTCCTCATGTCATGTGGTGGTCCCCAGGCACCAGATCTTGAGTTAGATGATTTGTAAATACAGTGGTTCTTTCCACTGTTATGCAGACTATGTGCGATGGCTGCAATTTTCCATCTCACGCTGACCTTAAAAAGTTACCCATGCCTTCATTCATGCCCCATATTTTACAATAATGTCAAATTTAATACTAAACACACTTCTGCTCAAGGATACATTTTCATGTCATTTTATAGCAAAATTTGAGTTTGTCCCAGATGGGGAAATAATCCAAAAAGCAGCACGTGTCTGATTTTTTAAAATGTATTTCACTTTGAGCAGGTATGGATTTAACAATGTTAACAGGTAGTGGCAAATGGTTTTTGAAGGCTGCTGTACCAGGCTGTGAGGCACGCTCGCGCAGCTGAATTCACAATTGCAACGGTCGCCTTCGTCTTCTGCATCCTCATCCCACACGCCTCCATACGTGCGACAGCGGTCCTGTTCACAGCTCTCCTGGCCTGATCCCGACCCGCCTGAGCCGCAGTCTGCATTGAAAAACACACACCAAAATACACAGTGTTGTTAATAAAACATATGCACACACAGGGGAAAGGCCTCTCAGTCTATGGCTCTAGTGGAAGCAAGTGTCACAGTTTTATTTGTTTTAAAGTTAACACCACAAAGTTAAGATAATTTACATGTCCCCTCGTGATGGTGAAAGGGAACCAAAGGCGCTGCTGGTAGTACAAGATAATGACCGTGTCTAGCGAGGGCCACAGATTGACTAAATAAATTAGACATCTCTGCACCAGCAGTGAGGCATCCTTTCATTTCAATTAAATCAGAAACAAAAAAAGGGGGAGGGAATTATTAACTCTGGCCTCCAAGTGTGCGGAGAGAATTGGTGGTGAGGCCCGCTTTATGGGTGCCTGCTTCCCGATATGAGAATGCAACTAATTGCAAAGTGTTCTGTAAAATCTAATTATCTCCTGAGACTTTAAAGAAAGTTGTCCCGGCAACTCTTTAACTGTGACCCTGAAATGGCTTTTAGTTGTTTTAAAAATGCACTTCTCTGTATCGCAGTGGGAGGAACTGCGAAGGCTGGTCTAATGTTCATACGAAGAGGCAGAAAAGACCAACAAAATATCATAATTACAATCCAGGATGTGCAGCAATACTAAACTATTTAAAGGGGAATGTATCTGACAAGAAGGTTGGTTTAAGGAAAACAAACTGGGGGTGGGGTTGGGGGGGGGGCGTACTGCAAAGTACAGGCAAAAATAGTGGGAGGATCTCGGCTTTTGAAGTTGCAAATTTTACCTACAGTGGAACTCCTGAGGGAGATTAGGTGAATGTGTGTGAAAGCAGGGAATGAAAGCAGGCAGCATGAAAGACGGAAAGAATGTCAGACAGAGAGAGGCACCCTGGGGGCCGGCAGAAAGTTCATTTAAGACAAATTTGTTATTCAAAAAAGGAATACAGTTCAACTAAAAGCTCCCAGTGCAGGCAAAAGACTCAAAGCACATTAGGTAATCAAGGTCTTTCTTTCTCTTCTTGTCTACTTTTAGGGCTCATTCAACTCTGTGTATCGATGCACTCTCTCTAATGGTTAAATCAATGTCATAGTGTAATGGAAGTAGCACTTAGCATAAACCATCTTCTAAAGTGGATTACGGAGCAGGTCACAGTGCACAGGCGGGGAGGGGCAGAAGATGAAGCCTTGGCTGTTTTTTGATATGGGTCATCAGCTGTGGGAGAGATTTGAGTGGTCGATATAGCGGAGGAGCCTTCACTTGATTATCTGTGGCTTCAACAGAGGAGTTGGAGCTTTGTGTAGAGCTTCCCACCCTCCCCCTAAAAAACATCAGGGCTTATTAAGGACTCGCTCTGTCTCCATTTTAAAGTCCCAACCCTAATCCTTTTACTTGAATTTGCCATTGTTGCAACTTATTGATTTTGAACCACAGTCCGAGTTAAACATAACATTTTGTGACAGAGCTAATGTGCGGCGTAATGGCTTTCAGCTGCTGCTGACATTATCGCAGGTGCTTGGCGTCAGATGGTACCTGAAAATGGGAAGAAGAAATCAGAAACTGAGAGGGAGCTCAGCAGCCCGCGGTCGGCTTCCTGTATGTGTTTACTGTTTGCCAGCTCAGCACGACACAGTGAAAAGGAAATGCAGGAGTAGCCCATTCATATTCCGCTCAGGTCCCTTCACAGAGACAAGATAAATATATGAAACATTAGAATGGAATAAATAAAAGTGAAAGGCGAAAGGGAGGTCCTAATTAGCTGTTGTTCTTTGATGTGCCCGTCACCCACGCTGCCTGTGAACCTTTCAATTAATACGTCCCCAGCCAAGATGGCTGCATCAGCTATTCTCTCCATACTGCCCATCCGTTTCTTTTTACTCAATCTTGTCAAAAGCCTGAGTCTATTTAGCCAGGGGAGCTCCATTAAGAAGCCAGAATTGAGCAGCGGAGAGAAGAAAGGAAATGAATTGCATAAGAATAATGTCCAAAAAAAGACTGAGAGGATATGACAGCAGAAATAATAGAGGAGGTGAAGAAGAAGACGGTATTGTGAAAGCTGTGTTGAACTGTGTGTTAAGGAAAACAGAGGGAAGAGGAGAGGACTTGAGAACCCGGGTAAATTATAGATGATAGAGAGGGGAAAAAGTATGCGATAGCCTGAAATGCAGCCTGAAGATGTTCAGTCAACCAGATTTGTTGTGTCAACATCAATAGACCAGGAGCATCTGATATTATTACGATACCTCTGATATCATGACCTGAGTGAATGCCAACTTGGGACATCTATCGCGTTAAAGAAATTCTCCCTCGTTGAAAATGACAACACCATGTAGTGAGATGCTATTTCCCTTTGGTTTTGCTCCCTCTATCAGTCCTTTGTACAGCCCGCCTTTTGACTGATGTGACAGCATGTTAGTCCAAATAAAGTTCCTGTAAGATAGAGAAGGATGGAGCATCGCAGCCGCTGGGGAAAAGGGATGGGGTGTTTTTAGATGGCAGGAGGAGAAAAGAAGTTTTTTGCCTCAACAGAAGGTTAGAAGCCCCGGTGATGAATGGACTGTGGAGGAAAAATGCGCTGATCACACTCAGAGAAGCTCTAGTCCCACGCAGCCACCCACTTCGCTTTGTTTTTTCATGCCCTTTCGTGTCTTTTGGAGTTTTGATCAGATCTGTGCTACGCGGGAGCAGGGCGCGGATCTAGCATCGCCGTGTGATCCTGCACTCATAATCTTGTTTATTAAATGTCTATTCAATTAAAAAAGGGTCTGGGCCTCCGTAGGTGATGCACTGCTCTCAGTTACCACTTTGTCAGTGTCGAGAAAAGGAGCTGAGGCCAGGCCTACCCGAGTGTGAAATTAAACAGGTGATAAATTTCCCTGTATGGCCAACAGTGGGAACACTGTCATTTTTCATTACTGCTAAATAAAAAGGCAGGAGAAAACAACTTCCATTTTTATGCTGTGCGCTCCCCTCCTCCCAGCAAGACTAATGAGGATGGTTTTTAAGTCAGGTCTAACGTAAGCAGATAAATCACACATTCACTTCCTCTCTGGGCTTATCTTAGATTTGAAGTATGGAGTGCGGAGTTCTGCATACTGGTGATGTAGAGCTTCGCTGTTGTCTACAGTAGAAGCCAGAAAAAACAGAATTACATTTTGTGACAGGGGTGCTCCATAACCCAGCATATGCTCTTAATTTTGCCAAATCTTCCACAGATATTGTACACCCAGGCAAGGGTGAATACATCACCAACAAATCCTGTTTAAGACAGGTAGCCAAAGAGAAGCAGAACAACTTTCAAGACAAAAGTCAGCAACTTGGCTCTGACTGTTTTACAGGCTCCCCGTGGAGGGTCCGGGTCAGATTTGAGGGGGCCGACAGAATCAGGGAGAAGAGCCTGCAGAAAAAGACAGAAGTAGCTGCTGCCCCTGGGGTGAAATTTATTGATTTCCGCCAATCCCATCTCCACCCCTGTCTGTGAAAGCCTTGGTGCCCCTTTTGTCAAGAAGCACAATTTTGATGGAGAGGAGTGCAAAATGGAAAGAGACATGAGTGGGTGGGACAGCAGGGTGCGACGTGGAGAGCAAAAAAAGGGGGGAGAAAAAGATTCTATTGTGTAAGCCTGATAGTCCTCTCTGAATCAAAATGAGCAAGTGATGGGAAAAGGAGAATGGTGAGAGACAGTATGGTAGAGAGAATAAAATATAAAAACAAAGCCATCAGGCACCACAAGCAGAGCAATGCCCCTGGGATGCAGATGAGAATACGTTTTGCCTGATACAACCAACAGACACTGAGGAGTGTGTAGCTGTGCGTGCGCGCGCGTGTGCATGTGTGTGTGTATGTGTCTGTGCATGTGTGTCTGTGTGTGTGTGTGTGTGTGGTGACAGTAAGTCTGCATATCTGCATCGGGGGCATACAGTTTCACATTTCTTCATGCTCCACATACAAAAAAAAAGGTCACTTATCTCAGTCAATGAAATGATGTTAAATCGACCACAAGAAGCTTTGACGGCGAGATTCGCCTCACAGGCCTGGGGCCAACTACGGTAGACAATGGCAGCAGGGGAAAAAAAAAAGGAAGGAGGGGGAAAAAAAGGAAAAAACCACCCCTGGCTACAGCAATCAAAATGGAAGTGGATTCCCCTCATCTCTATTTGCTCTGTCCTCCATCTACCCCTTCTTTTCTTCTCTTCAGCCATCCCTCCTGCTGGCAGGTGTAATCTGCTCCCCTTCACACCTTGTCAGTAGATGACTATGTTCACTGTGATGGCCAACTAGCCACAAGGGAACAGCATTGCCACTGTCTGCATTTAAAACCAGAGGTTGGCATTTTGCTCCCTCCAGAGTTGTCCCCAAGAAGGTATGAGCAAGGGACTGTGATTCCCTGCCTCAGTCTGTCAGTGCTGATCAAGATATGATCTGCACGGTGAATTAGAGCTCATTTATTCAAAATGTGGAGCAATGACAAAGCTACAGGCATGGAAATGAGGGATACTCACATTAAGTGCCATCGGTCACGCATTTAAAAGCCTAATTGAATAGAGGAGCTTGATAAAATGTGCACCCTAGCTGTCATAACACAAACAAACCCAACCTAGCCCCCCCTCCAATAAAAGCCAAACATAATAATTCATGCTATTACAGCTCATATTGGAAATTCAGGTAAAAATGCATGTGATAATCACCAGCCTTTATTTTAAACAAGCATAATATTCCCATTTTCTAATACTTCAGTCACTGATACTCCACACATATTACATTTTAGCTACACAAATGCAGGAAGCACTGAGTTTGAGATGCATCTACAAGTTCCTGATACCAAATGAAAACCCATCTGTAATTAATTAGTTTCAGTTTATTGAGGCATCAAGTTGCAATGGGGGAAGCCGGTGAGATCCATAAACAAAAACAGCTGCGGCTGATACATTACAAAGCACGCTCATGAACAAACAAGTCAGCCAGACAACCAGCCAATGAAAATGCCATTTTTGAAAAAGTACAGCTGACCTGAGCTTAATAACCCAGAAGTCATTTCTGTATTTGTAACAGGTTTTGTTTACAGAAACACACCGGCGACTGTCACCTCAGCTTTCCCTGCGTTAAGACGGCTGCCGTGCTGCTGGTGGCATATGCCACCATTACTAAAAATCCACAGATGACTGAAGAGTGCACCACAGGTCAGTTGACAAAGATAATTACACCACTTCAATGGCCGATTGGTTAACATAATTACACCATTTTAAAGTCCATTTCCTACCGTCGTCACAGTTGCCGGGCTTCACCACATCAATCCTCCTCATGTGCGTGCAGGAATCTCGGCGAAGTTCACACTCATTGTCGTAGGTGACGCCATCACTTCCGCACACTGGGGAGAAGGCCTCGCCTGAGCACTGCGGGCACTCACACCTATTCTGGACACACCGGGCGCCCATGGCACAAACAGTGCTGCCACATGTTTCTGTATTAAACACACAGCAGAGGGGCATGCCGCAGCATGACTGGTGAGTTATTTTGATGCATCTCATCCACACAGACATTCAAAGTCATCTGAGGAATATGTTTTTAAATAGGATTTCTCTTTTCCTTTTCTAACTGTTATGCATGCTGCTTCCCCTTGTAATATATTCCACTTTTAAAACATATACAATAGATGCTGCCTGAGTAATTTCCCATCTGAGAATTCAGTTTGACAAGTTTGCTCGTGTTTGAACTGCCTGCAGTTTCCTGATGGGCACTATTTTTACATGTCATTTCCATAGTTAACGTAGAGCCAGAGGAAAGAAATATATCACGTAGCTCAGTCTTTTACATATGAATATCATGCACTTTTCTAGCCTAATATCTAATCACCGATCTTTCCTTTCAGATTTATACTAATAAGGACATGCTAAACATGACACACTGTAACGACCTGGACACATACTGCATAAATGTATGCGTTACTCACTGCATTCTCCCTGGCTAACCACTCGGAGGTCCATCTGTTGTTTGCAGGCCCGCACATGCAGCTCACACTCACTGCTGTAGGTGGTACCGTCACTGCCGCACACAGGCTGGTTGGACTTGACACACTCTGATGGACACACACACTGCTTGGTCTGGGCATCGCAGATTGCCCCAAAAGAACAGTTGGCACAAGCCTCATCTAGACGGGGATAAGAAAACATGTGTGCTTCAGGTATAATTACATAACCTCGGTTGCAAGGTCTGACTCTAACAGACACAGTGAGTTTAGAAAATACTGAGTTTCTTTTGCATTGCTCGTATTAATGCATGTTAGACTCAAAACGGATTATCTTATGTTATCATTATGCATATGCAGTGCAGTGCTTTCCAACTCATCTGACTTTCTGATGATGCCTGAAACATCACTTAAGTGGATATAAAGTTGCAAAGGAATGCTTTTCTGCCTACTACACATCCTTACAGTAGCTTTGCATGTCATTTAGTCTTTCAGCCACAACATTAAAACTACTGACAGGCGAAGTGAATAACGCTGATTATCTCATTACAATGCAATGTTCTGCTTGGAAACACCGGGTCCTGGCATTCATGTAAATGTTACTTTGACACATACCACCCGTTTTGAAATTGTTGGACACCAAGCTGGTGTGGTGGTGAGCAAAGAAACAAGAATTGCACAAACAGAGAAAAAAGCAAAAACTTACAGTAAATATATTTTATTTTAGCGTTTACATTACAAGCTAAATATATGGAATGAAGATTTGGAGAAATCTTTGCAGAGTACTGGAAATGCTGGAGACCTTCCTCGGGCGGTAATTACACACCACAGATTTGTTCAATACAGCCTTAATTCTTTGTGGCACGGATTTGTGCCACAAAGTCTGAGATTATTTGAGTTTTGTCACATGGTGCGTTACCCTGCTGGAAGCAGCCATAGGAAGATGGCCACACTGTGGTTATGAAGGGATGGACGTGGGCAAGAACAATATTCAGGTAGGCTGTGGCTGTGTGTTTAAGAACAATGCTCAGTTGGTACTAAGGGGCCCAAAGTGTGCCAAGAAAATACCCCAAGAAAGAATATACAAGGCAGGCTGGATCCAGGCTTTTGTCTCGTTGATGCCAAATTCCATCTGAATCGTGCAGCAGCAATCGAGACTCATCAGAAAAGCCAATGTTTTTCCAGTCTTCTGTTGCCCAGTATTGGTGAGCCCATGAGAGCTGCAACCTCAGTTTCCTGTTCTTGGCTGACAGGATTGGCAGCTGGTGTGGTCTTCTGCTGCCGTAGCCCCTCTGCTTCAAGGTTTGACATGTCGTGTGCTCAGAGAAGCTCTTCTGAACACCTTGGTTTTAATGAGCGGCTATTTGAGTAACTGTTGTCTTCCTATCAGCTCAAAGCAGTCCTGACACTCTCCTCTGACATCAACAAGGCATTTTCAGGCAGAGAGCTGCAATTCTCTGCAAACCCTTGATGCTTGCGTGTGGAAAATCCCAGCAGATCAGCAGGTCCTGAAATACTTAGAGCAGCCCGTCTGTCATTAACAACCATGCCACATTCAAAGTCAATGAATTCACCTTTCTTCCCTCTTCTGATGCTCGGCTTGAGCTTCAGCAAGTTGCCTACATGCCTAAATGCACTGAGTTGCTGCCATGTGACTGGCTGATGAGATATTTGCATTAACAAGCAGTTGAATGGGCTCACCTAATAAAGTGACTGGAGAGTTATGGAACTCCTGCTAAATTAAATTGTTATGCAAATATAACAGACAGTGCACTGAAGGCTGAAAGAGCACTGGGTAGAGGTCAGAGTGACACATGAAAAAATAATTTCAAAAGAAGTTCCACTAGAACCAAAACTCTTTCTACTTGGTTTGTTTCTCGACGAACACAATTACTGCTGAAACGAACAAACGTTTAAGAAAAATAATAAACCTTTAAAGCTTTTTGAAATGTCAAAAAGATAATAAAATAAAGTTGACATTTTATATGTCCTCTATTTTTGATAAGGCTTATGTCATGAATATGTCTCTTTTTGCAGGCTGATTACAAGAATTAAGTCTAAGAATATATTTCTCCATATAAAAAATTCTAAATAAAGAACTGGAGTGAAACATTAGTGAGAGTCTACATGAGGTACATTCAACTCATTTTAAATAATATAGAAAGTCACACACCTGCCTTTTAAAGTTGTCACAGTCCACCTGCATGTCAGAGGTAAAAACCAAGCCATGAAATAAAAAAAAATAAAAAAAAACTCTCCCCAGACAGAGCCCTACCACAGCACAAATCCATGGAGGAGGATTTTAGAAAAGATGTTAAAGTGCATAAAGTTCCCAGGAGCACAGTGGGTTCCATCACTAAAGAAATTTCAAGCCACCCAAAACCGCTCTTTCTGGAACTGAAACTAAATAGCTCAACACAATGAGCTTGGAAAATTGTCACCAAAAATAGATGAAGCCACCAGAAGGTCATCCACCTCTCCAGCACTCCATCAATCAGGTGGTCAGAAACTGAAGCTAGTCCCGAGTCAAATCCACAAGAGGGCCTGGCTAGAGTTTGCCAAATTACACTTAAATCATTCTGAAAGCACGAAGGAAACGATTCTCTGGTCTGATGAGACAAGAACTGAGCTCTTTGGGCCGAATACCAATTGTTGTATGTAGTGAAAGCCAGGTACTGGCTACTCCCATCCCTATGGGAAGCATAATGCCAGCACCATTTTTTTTTTTTTTTTTTGGGGAAGCTTCTCAGTGGCGGATGCCGAAAAGAACTAGTCTCAACTGAGTGTGAAAAATCGCACTTTCCTGTAAGATTGTAAGGCTAATGCCCCAAAATGTGCTGCTTCTTTCACTGCTTTTCATTCAGAATCCGGCTGAGGACATCTGTATTTTCTCACCAAAAGACAGCGCTGAGATACCTGAGGAAAGGCCAAGAGAGGTTTTGAAAGCTTTCATATTAGTTTGAGGATTTATCTGGATCATCTCTCGACTGATTGACTGAGACGAAGTTTCTTTCAAAAGAAATGGCACGGCAGGCTCGGATATGCCCAGGGTGCTGACTGAGTGCACATGGGGGAATGAAACAAATGAGAAGGCAAATCCAAGACCTCATAGACAGAAAAGGCTAGTAGCACAGACACCTTTTCCTCTGACACCAATTACACCAGGAGGATTGCATTAGCACAGCTCACTATCACATTCAATTAGGGGCAGGCTAATACCCACCGCTGATTTAGCACTAATTGAGAGAGGCGAGGCTGGCCGCTGGAACCCTCCACATTATTAATCTGTTTATTACTCTTTTAGAGCCATTCATTTCCTTCATCTCTCCATCTAGCGAAGGCATCCACTGCCTTCTTGATTAACAGCCTTGACTGTGAAGTGGATTTGACTAAAAATGTGGCACTTCATGTACAGTGCATTCTATGAAGACATACATAAATTAAACTGCAAATTAAACTGCAAGAGCAGGACATTCAGGACACCTGTTTCTGCGACTATTATTCAAAGTCTGGCCGTCTATCTTGAGTTTCAGTTTGGGAACATCTTAGTGGACATCTGTGACATTTTTCTGCAAATGATATTTTTCCCTCCAAACTTGTTGAAACAGTTTTTTGATTGCTCTGACCTTTTGCAACGTGTCACTTTTTCTGTGCAGGACCTTCAAATGATTTTGCTGTCGAAGAACGGACCAGCGCAGACCGATTCGATACACTTGCTGCCGTCGCGGTCACAGCTGGCAATCCAGGCCTCAGTGTCAGCGGCTAACCTCAGTAATGCACTTTGTTTACAGGATGGGAGCAGATCCCTGCAAGTTCCAAAATGTTGTGGAAGCACCACAGTATCAGCCATAGTTTTAGAAGGGGGTGTCACATAAGATTGTAACGGTATTGCCAATATTGCCAGTATTTAATGACTCATCATGACAAACATAACAATGAATTGCACTGATATTTCTAAAAGAATGTGCTGACAACAAAAATCATCAATGGAAATCAAATTTATTAACCAATGGAGGCCTGGATTTGGAGTCACACACAAAATCAAAGTGGAAAAACACACTACAGGCTGATCCAACTTTGATGTAATGTCCTTAAAACAAGTCAAAATGAGGCTCAGTATTGTGTGTGGCCTCCACATGCCTGTATGACCTCCCTACAACGCCTGGGCATGCTCCTGATGAGGTGGCGGATGGTCTTTTGAGGAATCTCCTCCCAGACCTGGACTAAAGCATCCGCCAACTCCTGGACAGTCTGTGGTGCAACGTGACGTTGGTGGACGGAGCGAGACATGATGTCCCAGATGTGCTCAATCGGATTCAGGTCTGGGGAACGGGCAGGCCAGTCCATAGCTTCAATGCCTTCATCTTGCAGGAACTGCTGACACACTCCAGCCACATGAGGTCTAGCATTGTCCTGCATTACGAGGAACCCAGGGCCAACCGCACCAGCATATGGTCTCACAAGGGGTCTGAGGATCTCATCTCAATACCTAATGTCAGTCATGCTACCTCTGGCGAGCACATGGAGGGCTGTGTGGCCCTCCTAAGAAATGCCACCCCACACCATTACTGACACACTGCCAAACCGGTCATGCTGAAGGATGTTGCAGGCAGCAGATCGCTCTCCACGGCGTCTCCAGACTCTGTCACGTCTGTCACATGTGCTCAGTGTGAACCTGCTTTCATCTGTGAAGAGCACAGGGCGCCAGTGGCAAATTTGCCAATCCTGGTGTTCTCTGGCAAATGCCAAGCGTCCTGCACGGTGTTGGGCTGTGAGCACAACCCCCATCTGTGGACGTCGGGCCCTCATACCATCCTCATGGAGTCGGTTTCTAACCATTTGTGCAGACACATGCACATTTGTGGCCTGCAGGAGGTCATTTTGCAGGGCTCTGGCAGTGCTCCTCCTGTTCCTCCTTGCACAAAGGCAGAGGTAGCGGTCCTGCTGCTGTTGTTGCCCTCCTACGGCCTCCTCCACGTCTCCTGGTGTACTGGCCTGTCTCCTGGTAGCGCCTCCAGCCTCTGGACACTACGCTGACAAACACAGCAAACCTTCTTCCCACAGCTCGCATTGATGTGCCATCCTGGATGAGCTGTACTACCTGAGCCACTTGTGTGGGTTGTAGAGTCCGTCTCATGCTACCACAAGTGTGAAAGCACCACCAACATTCAAAAGTGACCAAAACAGCATAGGTGCTGAGAAGTGGTCTGTGGTCCCCACCTGCAGAACCACTCCTTTATTGACTGTGTCTTGCTAATTGCCAATAATTTCCACCTGTTGTCTATTCCATTTGCAAAGCAGCATGTGAAATTGATTGTCAATCAGTGTTGCTTCCTAAGTGGGACAGTTTGATTTCACAGAAGTTTGATTTACTTGGAGTTATATTGTGTTGTTTAAGTGTTCCCTTTATTTTTTGAGCAGTGTGTGTGTGTGTGTGTGTGTGTGTGTGTGTATGTGTATATATATATATATATATATATATATATATATATATATATATATATATATATATATATATATATATATATATATATATATATATATATATATGTATATTCAGTGAAGAATCTCCCCTGCAAGGATTTTCTATGACAAAAATAAACATAAAATATAGTAAAAGAGGGCTGCTGTGGTTGTTGCTCCTCTGTGGTTGAGGCAGCTATAAATCAGGAAGTGGAAGTGGTGAGTGTTGTCCTTTATCAGGCCCTGTGTCCTGATAGTAGCCTCGCTTCTTTATCAGCTCCTGCCCCTCGCACCTGGCTCTCTGCACTGCCTGATCCTCCAGACAACATGCATCACAGACAGAAGAGGAGGGGAGCTTCAGTTCAAAGCCAGGAAAAGAGAGGGGGCGGGGGGGCTGTTGTTGCCATTACTGATAATGGTAGGATGTGTACTTTTTGTCATGTCTGATCTCTGATTCAGTCATCTCCAAGTCTGTCATCACCATTTCTGAGTTTCAGTGGTTTCTGGAGGCAACCTCACAGCCATTAAAAGTTCAAAATTTAAGGTGAAAAGTCTGGCTCACCATTATGAAACACAGACATGACAAATAAAGAATGAGAGACATTACAACGGGGGATCTTTCATCTCATGCAAATGCATTTCAGGCGCACTACTTCAAGGGCTTAGAAAAATATACAGTATAGCACACTGTATCCCAGATCAAAGTGACATATTTTAAAGCCTTTTTGTTGTGCATTCTGGTTAAAGAACTTTACACTAATGCTAACTAAATTAAAAATAATAGCTTAAAATTCAAATAATATTGGTTCTACCTTTATAGCAGGCCAATGATTCTTGATTCAGGTCAATAAAGACTCAAAAATGGCACCAGTCTCTGTCCCAAAAACGGCTTCCAGATTGATGTTTTGCGTATGGAGATGGGCTTAATCACATTTGGGCAACCATTTAGGCAGCACTGGCACCCAGAACAGGGGACTTAGAATGATTTTTGCATGCTGTTTATATCAAGTCTAGCAATGAGGTGGGTTTTCTTTAGGCTCTAGCTGAGGTACACCAATTTGGCACATGTGAAATCTACAGTATGTTTTTAAGCTGTCTGAAGATGCTCTCTAAATTGTAGCATTGGTGTGGCATGGAGCAAAAGCCTCAGGTCAAGTTGAACATGGCTGGATGGTCTACCACGTGAGCTAAAAAGTTTTTGGCACCCAAAGCTGTCATACTCATTTCTTTTAGATATGAGCAAAGTCATGCTGTGCATTTTAATAGCACAACATGACTTATGAACTTTGACTTGATGAGACAACAGATATTTATGGGGCATCTCCTCATACAACCCTAATTCCCCCAAAATTGGGACACTGTATAAAACCTAAATAAAAGCAAAATGCAGTGATTTGCAGAGCTCATAAAAAGAACCCAGATTTTGTGAATTTTTGACAGCAACATGTCTCAGAAACTTGGGGAAGGGTCATGTTTACTACTGTGAAGCATCCACTCTTCTTTTTAACAACAGCCCGTAAACATCTGGGAACTGAGGAGAGCAGCTGCTGGACCTTTGGGAGAGGAAGGTTGTCCCATTCTTGTCGAATGCTCAACAGTCCCGGGTCTTTGTTGTATTTTTCATTTCACGATCTGCTGAATGTTTTCAAATGGTGAAAAGTCTGGACTGCAGGTGGGCCAGTTCAGCATGTGGACTCTTCTACTGCGAAGTCATGCTGTTGTAATAGATGCAGTATGTGGTTTAGCAGTGTCTTGCTGCAAAACCTTCCCTGAAAAAGACATCATCTAAATAGGAGCGTGTGTTGCTCTAAAACCTGTATACACCTCTTAGCATTGATGGTGGCTTTCCATAGGCATCGATGCACCTGCAGAGATGCAGGCTTTTGAAGTGAGCACTGATAACGAGCTGGATGGCCTCTCTCCAGTCTGAAGGGCACGGTGTCCATGTTTTTTCCGACCACAGAACAGTTTTCCACTTTGCCTCAGTCCGTTTTAAATGAGCTTTGGCCCCGAGGAGACGGCACAGTATCTAGATCATGCGCACATATGGCTACTTCTTTGCATGACAGAGCTTTAACCTGCATTTGTGGAATGCACGGGGAACTGTGCTCACAGACAGTGCTTTTTGGAAGTGTTCCTGAGCGATTTCCATGACAGAATCATGACAGTTTTTAAAGCAGTTCCACCTGAGGGCCTGAAGATCACATGGCTCGAATATTCACTAAAGATTTCTCCAGATTCCCGGAATCTTTTGATGATATTATGTACTTTAGATGATGAGATATTCAAAGTCTTCACAATTTTTGCATTATTCTGAAATTGTTCCACTATTTGTAGATGCAGTTTTTTTTTTTGCAGACTGGTGAACCTCTGCCCATTTTTACTTCTGTGAAGCTCTGACTCTCTAAGACAATGTTTTCATACACAATCATGTTACTGACCTGTTGCCAATTAACTTAATTAGTTGCAAAATGTTCCTCCAGCTGTTTCTTTTTGTTTTTAGCCTTTTCTTGACTCTGTCCCAACTGTTTTGATACGTGTTTGTACTAGGTGTTATATGATATTCTACATATTTCTATATTTTCCCTTCACGTCTCCAACTATCAAAAGAAACCTTTTTTCCTTTGGCTGAGGACCTGCTAATATTTTGTCAAGGTCCCCCTTGAAGTCACAGGGACCTAATGTTAGCAACTTTAACTTTGACAGTTTCTGTCGCTGTGTCTGGTTGAAGTGTTTGTGGATCTGAAGGTGAGAATGAGGAACAAGGGCAGGTTGGTGGAGAAGTGCCCTTGAAAACCTAAAGAACTGACTCATTGAAGAAAAACAAAACAAAACAAAGAGCCTCCAGCTTTACAGCATTTTTTTTTTTTTTTGGATATTCCTACTGGGGGGAAAACCTGAAAATTGAAGCTGAGGGGGGTCTGGGTTGAGTATTGCCTCAGGATTAAGAAAAAATAAGAAGGCTGCTTTGTGTTTTGGAGGTCTGTGAACATGCCTGGGTGATAACAACTCCCCTGTTGATGCATGTCTGGCTGGTACACTATTAACTCTGCCCCCCACTTTCTTCGGTCCTCCTCATCTTATTTACCTCCATCTCCTTTCCTCCCAACATTTATCACATTCTCCTCCCTCTTTCCTCTGCCCACTTTTATTTCCTCTTTTCTTTTTCACTGCCTGCCTGTGTGACCTATATTTCTCACTCAGCTGAGAATATCATTCCCAACACCTGTGGGAGAAAAAAAGGGGAAGTTGTTATTTCCTTTTCTCAAATGATTCAGGCACCTCTACTCTCATCTGTTTGGGTAGTCAACATGAATGGGCTTTTTTCTTGGAGTGACTGATATTCAGCTGGGGGGTCTATTAACCAAGTGTACCTCTTCCAGCCGCTGTTACAAGGTGGCCCACCACTCAAATATAGGAGGAGGAAAAAATCTCTGAATAATAACAAATGTCACTCATATTGCTATCAGGTTGCACCTGAGCCATATAGATAACCACTATGTTTCCAGCCCGGAGGGATAGAAATGAAATTATGTCTGGGCCGATGAGAGGCTATAAGCCGCACACACATAAACACACAGAGCTAAGTACGCAAGCACAGTTAAGTTCCCTGTTGTGGCACTTCTCTCACCCCTTACACTATTGCTACCCTCACAGCCTCACCTAAGCTCCTACTTTTGAGCCTGGTAGCCATAAATATGACAGCTTACAGCTTATAGAGCATTTGGACGGAAATAACAAAACGGCAACAGTAAACAAATGTGCCCTTTCCTTGGTGGCTATTTAGGAAATCATATAAATGAAATATTGTGAAGGCCTGCAGTACTGTGCAACAGTGTTGAGCCACACCTCATTTCTTTATTATTTTGGTAGGAAAATGGGGAAGCAGGCGCAGCGATTTATTCAAAAGTGTGCAAACATACACAGAAATACAGCATATAAGGCAAAAATAGAGTTTGTACAAGTCTAAGAAGCTTGAAAGTCAAAATCTGGCGTGACCACCTTTGTTCTCCGACACAGCCCGAACTCTCTCAGGCAGCTTTCTTGTCATTTCTTTAAGCAGTCTTCAGGAATAGTTCTCCAGGCTTCCTGAAGGACATTCAAAGCTCTTCTTTGGATGTTTCTGCCTTTTGTTCTGTTCTCTATCACGATGGGTCTGACACTTCTTCTTTTGTCCTCCACTTGTCCAGTTTCCTCAAAACAACACGCTGATGCAATTTATGCCTGAATGATTCTTAGATCAGCGTCAAGTGGCTTAACAGACAAACATTCCTCCTAAAAAGGATCGTGTACAAGGACTGGATCGAAAAAGCAGCCAACGTCCAAAGAAAAACTTTGAAAGAAAGCCTGGAGAACAATTGCTCAAAACTACTTACTTAAAATTACAATAAAGGCTGACTCCTTGGAAGCAAAATATCAAGAAATATGGGGTTGCTCAAGACTTTTGCACAGTCTGTATATTTTTTAACTCCAATTATCACCAGTTCTGTTGCAGTTCTGCAATCCAAAGGTCAGACCTTCTAATTTGATTCACCTTCTTTCTTTGCTTATATCTTTAACACTTAATTCCTATTCTTCCAACTCCACCTGAAGGCAGCACATATTGTCTCTCTCCTTTTCTGCTTGGTGAACATGTATAGTATATTAGTGGAGGGAATAGCCAGTGATAATTAGGTGAGATAATAGCTTAAGTCAGTCAGTTGTTATGGTGCTGAATAAAAGCCCAGTAAAGCTGTGCAAACAGCCCAGAAATAACCCACATTATCATCGCCATCATTTCTCGGCCGGCTCGCGCTTGGCAAGCCAATGCCTCAGCATTTTTATGGCACCATTGCGCTGACGCAGGCCTGTTCCTCTGGGAGCCAAGAACCATCCATAGTGCTGGATTACACACAGGGCCCCTCAGCCCCGCCAGCTCGCCCTGCCTCTCGCTTTTTAAAATAAAGACTATTCATTACCGCAGAGGGACTCCGAGCCGACAGATCTGCTGTCTACCTGTGGTGCGGTGCGCAAAACTGACGTGCCTTCCCACTGCCTGAACACTGTTTTAGATCTATTTCTCGTTGGTATACATCCTTACACGCTGGAGTTCAATTAAGAGAAGGCTGGGGGGGGGGGATGACAGATGCAGTACACAGAGAGGCAAAGAGTCCACATAGCACCTCTCCAGGTACTAACGCTGTCATTTTCAGTACACGAAAAAACTCAAACCATGTTTTATTAAAACATTTAGATTCATTTGTACTGTACAACACCAACACCTTCGGACAGTGAAGTACAATTTCCTAACACCAAACTAATTCTGCTGCATTGATCATTGTGCTAACTGCTCATCTCACTCACAAATACTGTCCTGCAGAGGCTGACAGATTTTATTGTTATTGTCCTCAAAATATGCACGAAGTAAAAAAAATCCATTGCATTAAAATTGAGTTACGCAGAGAGTCAGGCCATGGGGCTAACAGCCACTGTACATCTGCCCAGTTTGAGTAAGAAGTGAATGACTTGATTGTAGACAAGCAAGAATACTCAATAACCAATTAGAGTCCATGGGAAAATTGGCCTTCCAAAATGGCATCAAGCCACTGAGAGTATTCACCGAGTGGGTTTACCAAGCTGCAAAAACCTGTCCATATGGCTGTGTGCCAGCGTAGTGGGTATGGAGATATTTTTACCACTTGAAGCTCTGCTGTCGCTGGTATACTAATGACTAGCTGATACTCCAGCAGTGCAAGACAAAGCCAAGTGACTCATGTAGCCAATTACAGGAAAATATGCAGCGCGCTCCGTTTCATCGAAAGCAAAGTGCATCTTCACTTAAAGGTCAAAACAGGCAAATTGAAGTTGCGGTCTTGCAATAGAAGCGCTGATGAAGAGCACGAAGGAACAGATAAAGAGTAATGGACAAGGGATCGTGAAATTCATCAGTGTGTTAAGTATTGATTTGCCTTTACTGGATTTGAAACGGCCTCCAGTGGGCTCACGCGTGAGCATAAATTTGTTTTTTATGTGTTAACTGTTAATGTCTGTGGATTATAATTTTGCCTCTCAGTATTGTGGCACTATTAATTAATTATCGAAATTATATTCCAGCGAGAGATCCCTCCGTGTGTGTGTGAGCTATGATTCATGCCATTCCACAGTAATTTCTCCACACTATAACTGCCTGCATGGAGCAGTGTGACCATATGAGCATGACGTTAATTTATTACTGAGATGTAAGTTATATTATATTCTTTTTATTGTTTTGTACTCACTGCAAGGTCCTTTGTGTTGGATGCTGATGTCCTTCTGCAGGGCGCAACCCATGGATCGCATCTCGCAGGGGCTGCCGTAACTCTGGCCATCGGATCCGCACACGGGGTCGGACGTGTGCGGGCAGGCCTCAGGACACTCGCACACCGGTTCGTTGTTCTTGACCACACACTCTGCCCCGTGATCGCACACTTTATCCAAGCAGGGGCTTGGTATGTTGAGATCTAAAGGCCAACCAGCCAAGAGACAGAGATCACAGTTAGAGGCAGGGTACCAAACAGTATAGCTAAGGGTGGGGAGAATATAAAATTGAGGTTGGAGAGAAGTCTGGGGTTGGAAAGGGCAAAGGTGATAGTGAGGTAAGTTAGAATATAGCTACACACAGAAAAGGGTTTTGTTTTAGAAAGGGTTTAGGGAGGAAAAGAGATATGATGGAATATGAAATGCAGCCCTAGTCCTGTGACACCTCAGCTTCCTCAGTTTCCTATGTCATTTCCTTGCCTTTGTACCTATCCTGATGTATCCTGAATCTTTGAAGAGTCCACTGAATCCGGAGGCATGAGGACAGTGGTTAAAAACATGGCCCTGTAGCACAATAGAGATGAAACAGTCTACGAACAATGGTTGCACAGGCTTTTTTTTTTCCTTTTTTCAGGCGCGTGAACGCCTGGATTAATTGACGTTCCCAGTGTGCCCCTTCAAAGGCTGCCATTTGCATCTCAGTGAGAGCCATTGCTTCAGCCAAAGCTGGTTGAACTGACATGGACGAGCAAGAAAAGGAAGGGCACGAGGGATAGAGTGTGCTTTTGAGAGAGGGAGAAAATGTAGAGAATTTTTTTTTTTTTTAAAAGAAAGAAATAGGCAAAAAGAAGAAAGAGCCCTCTGCTTAATAATTCAAAAAAGGCAAGCTCCTGGGCAGAGGCAGATATGAAATGTGAACATCAGAGAGAGGTGTCTGCCTCAGTCTTTCCTTCTTACTCGCTAACTCCAGCATGACTTCATTAAAACGAGGACTGGATTTTGCACCCATGATTCTCAGTAGCGGCGCATGGGTGTAGGCTGGGCTGATAAAAACCTGACTTGATCAGAACAGAGGGGAAAACCTGAAAAAAAAAATCAGGCACGAACAATGCTTTGATCACAGCCTCCCATCTCATCAGTTCTTTAAAGCTTTATGTATCAATGAAAATATTACATGGCATTGTGTGTTCTGAGACGGGGTGCCAGCGTGTGAGCACAAGTGCTGTCGGCTCGGCTCGACAGTTGAAGATTGAGGCCTCAGGTGGGATAGTGTGCACTCCGGTATCGAGCGCAAGCAAAAGATGATAGCCTGGCTCCGTAGTGGTTTTCATTTCGAAAGTTTCACGCATGACGAACGGATCCCTCTGCTAAATGTGGTGTGTCTGCAGATTAGCGGGAAACGCAGACGGAGGCATCGAATAGTTTTTGATGAGAAGCAGTGGTTGAAATTGAAAGTGGTGCATTTCACAACCAAAGCAAAACAAAACTTCGTCCTTCTCTGCACCACCTTTAGCTTGAGCTTTGGTTTAGATGAGCAGAGGTGCTGTCATGGAAACTGCCCTTTGTAATGACGCCACCCATGGCTCCATCATTATTGAGACCATTATGGGATTTGATCGCAACATGGGTGGAGGCTGACTTGGCATGTGCGAAGCCCCATGATTCATTTATTAGCTCAGGGATATTCAGTAGAGCCCCAACTCGTAGCACTAACACAGGGGGGAAATTATCAACTGATGACACAGACGGTGACAATTAGCTTGCTGCACTCTGATGAAAGAAGGGATATGCGGGATAAAGATCACCGCTACCTACGACAGATAAGGCAGATCCTTTGGCTCATCTTTCTGAATGATGATCACGCCTGAGCTGAAGCACAGATGTTAAAATAAAAAATCGGTGGAGGTGTAATATAGTTTGTCCGCTACCGCCTACTGGTTTCCAGCAAAGTTGTGGCTGTAATTGAACAAATCTTTCTTGAACTCGAGCGAGGACACGGGCGCTCTCATTTCCAAGGGTGAGTGTTTCAGATTAAAGGGTGAAACACCATTATTGATTTCTGCGTTTTGAAGGCGAGCTGCCTTTTCAAAAGAGCTCGGAGGTGCCACATAAATATGAAAGCTACTCAATGCTGCTTAATTCTGTGCCGCTTCAAAAACAACTGATTCCCTGTGATCTCATTTCAACGCCTTGAATGTGTCTGCAAGTGTGTAACAGTCTACGCTTGTGATCCGAGCTTAACTGTACAACATTGGCCTGCGCAAAAGTTCACCAGCCCACTTCCCAAGGACGGGCTCCTAAAACACAACTGCAGCTTCCGATAAGGCCTTTGTCTCCTTGTCTCTTTGTTTCACACTCATAAAAAAGATGAAAGAATTCCCCTCCAAAACTATATTTTTTTTTAATCAGCCTCTACCTCTGGGGGGCAAAATTTCTACCCAGTTTATTAACTGGAGACGATGCAAGAAGAAGAAGAAGAAGAAAAAAAAATCTCCCCAAGTGTAAAAAGTCTTGTGACACAGTTAAATACTGAAGCTGTCTTTTTGCTTTCCATTGGATGCAGGGAAAGCTTTGAAATGACAGCCTGTCACAACGAAGGCTCGATGCTCACACGCCTTTTCCAGCTCTCTTTTGCTCTCTGGTCTTCTCCCAAATATGAAAATTCATCTCTTCATGCATGTATCAGTGTTGCTTTCAGGCAAGTCCAGCATAAACCACAGTTGTTGGGTTGAAACTGTTCTATTTTATGCACGAAAATTAGCTTGACAGTTAAATGTGAGGCGCCAAACACATAGTAGCCAAGGCATTGTTTTAATGGCTGAGCACGTGCAGTGAGTTGTCTCTTAAGGCTTTAGAGAAACGTCGGGGGGAGCTGGAATACTTTTGTTTCCAATCAAGGATTCAGCTCTGCTAGTGTGTAATGTGCTCTGTCTCTGTACTACCACACAAGCTGAGAGGACTTTACATTCTGGGTGTCACCTTAGTCTGTAACGTCTACTGCTAGGAGGCATGTAAATTTCTCTATTTTAATTAGTGTGGTATTTTAATAGCATGGCCCCACTTCAGGGCTCAGGAGGGGATTACTTCAGGTTAGGCCGCAGTGTCACTGGCTAGCCACGTCAAATATTGAGAGGACACGTTCCTCTGATTCCCCGATTGCTTACCTGTCTGCCTGAAGTATTATTATTGCCCACTTAGTGGAGTTATATGACAGATAAAGTGCCAAGGACACCACGGTGTCACTTCTAAAGCTCCTAACAACCTAACAACTCCTTGTTAGGTTGCGTGATGGCACAGCAAGCTCTGGTCAGACTCTGGCTGTGACTGTGGTTGCTGTAGTGAAGCAGGCCTACACTGTTAACCCCCCGTAACATGTCGCTGAAATGCTGGGAGATTATTTTGGCGAGTGCTTCCTCCCATCTCCGCTCAGCTCATACATATGTTAATTGGACTTTTTCCCCCTCGGGTCTGTGTGCAATTCCAAATCATTCTCTGTATTATGCAGGGCAGTGAATCAGTGTAATCCAGGTGATGCTTGCAGTAGCCAACTGGCAAGAATAATCACCGACAACTGCAACCCATTACAACACAGGATTCCAATAGGGTGCAGCCAATCTGCAGCAAAACCCCGCCTTCTGTGTTTCTTCACTGCCAGGGCTTTGATCCGACTCCCTTTGCCTGCCTCACATTAAAAACATTTATGTATCATATTAGTTGGGGGAGAGGGAGGTGCAGAGAAAAGGCTATATTAGCATACAGCAAAAGGCATACCCGCAGGCTGTGTCTGTCTGCCACTGAATACTTATCACAGGCAGGAGGTGAGTCGAAGCCTCTTTGTGCTTGTACAACTAAGAATGTGTTCCTCTTCAAAATGAAGACGCGCAAAAACAACATGGGGAAAAAGAGAGACAAGCTGGGATCCCTGATCTTTTGACACGTATCTGTCAGAGATGAAATATGCAAACATTGCTTGTCTAACCCCCCCAAAAAAGGTGATTTCGTCATTAGGACTTGTGCGTGTTGCAGGAAGTTTCAAAAATGATCCTGAAGATTCTTGATGCACGCAAAGAAAAAGGAAGCAAAAAAAAAAATGAAACAGCGGTTCTCATCATTTTCTGCATCTCCAATCAAATCAGGAGCTACGGCACGAGGAAGGCCTCAGAAGAAATTTAAAAAAAAAAAGAAAAATGTAGGAATTGGAAGAACTGCATGGCTGATCACAGCCCAGCGGAACACAACACCCAGCCTGCCTCAAGTCACTTCTGACACCCCGTTGACCCACATTTCTCTGCAATTTCTGCTCAATGACAGCCTGCGGGCCGCAGTAAGTGGACCGGCGGTCCCTAGCTGCCGTCAATCAGGCTCCCGCGGCACTTCCTCTAATTAACTTGATTAGCAATAACAGCACTGGTGATCTCAGGCTGACTTACATACTCAGGCTTCACGACTGTTTGTTAGTCCAATCACAAGCGTATGCGCGCACGGGGCATGCAGGGGGGGGGTGGGGGGGTAGATGCTCATCAAATAAACATGCAAATGATAAAATATTCTGCACAAAGTCTTGACACCTAAGGTGACAGATTTTTCTTTCCTGCTTTGTGGAGCTCTTTGTCAATGACAATGTGTCTTCCACTGAGTGATTTTGTGTTAACCTCCAGAGGCGACAGGCGACACATTCCAAGCAACTTGCACTTGCAAGAGTTTTTCTGCACTTGTAATTGTGAGCTCACTCTCACGCGCAGCTGTGTACACACGAGATGCCAAAAGAGTGGTGAATAAAGATTTTGTGTCCTCAAAGCTAGCTCCTTCATTTGTTCACTCCTTGTTTTTATATGTGTGTGTTTCTCATAGATTGTCTGTGTTGCTGATTTTACTAAATCATCCTCTTTGTGCTAAAAAGCCACACTGCGGCTTGTGTTACTGTTTTATGAACAACATAACTACCAATTTAGAGAGCCTTCTCTACTTCTTATTCTGTTAATACCAGACGTGAGGCTAGTACATGAACAGGCTCCAGGGACCCGTGGTGCGCAGCTACGCACTCCTGTAGTCTCTTCCATTGATTACTACTGAATATGCACCAAAATAGCTTGCCCGCTGGGCAGGAAGTAAGCTGCAGTACGACTCTGGGCCAAGATAGAGGAGAGAAAGCAAAGATTTAATTATGCATTTTCACTGCAAAAGTAATTAATTTTACACACAGTCTGGTTCCCTCATATCAAATAAATCGATTTTTAAAAAAAGGCATTTTAACAAGCGCAATCATTTGGGGAAAAAAAGTTGTTGAAAAGATATTTTCTTCCAATTAATGGGCTTTCTCGTGTTGCTTTGTTGCTTTTCGGCATCAGATTGACTCAGTGTCTTTTTGGCAGCAAAGCACCACAAATACTTCCCAAATACAGGAGCTATCAGTTCAAGTTACTCTACTTTATTTAGTATTACCTTTATCAATGGGCACATTTTCTAAAATCTGCGTGGGATACAATAGCTGGTTGCATGCATACTGTAAGTCACATCAAAGAATCTACCATTGTTGCTTGGTCCTCTAAATATAGCTGAAAATAGGAGAAAATCTCTGCAACAATAGGCCACACTACATGCACACTTCCTTGCTTAGTTTCTGCTGGTGCCCTTTGTGTTGCCATCACAGGGGACAGAGAGAAAAAGCAGGATTTCTTTGCACTGTGTTGTTGAGCCCGGTGAAACGACTAATCACTACCATTTAAAAATTAACCACTGCAGACATTTCCTTGCATTTTATTCAAATGCTGGATGGAAACAAGCTCTCCTGCACTGTGGGGCTGAAATTATGTTTTTACTCTGATAGTGAAATTGTCTCTGTGTGCGCTGTAGAACAGCAACCTAGTCTCTGAAGAGGATAAACAAAGTCCGGTAAATAACATAACTAAAGACCTCTTTAAGAGTGGATACATCGTTTCTTCCCCTAATGATAAAGGAGTCTTATGTTCCCATCTCAGAATCCAAGGCTGCTGACCTGTTCATCCTCCTTTTCATGCTCCTTCCCGGCAGCTTACTCTGATTCATTTCCAGCAAGTCCTTCATGTGTTCACAGACATCTGGAAGATTTGTGACCCTGTCTGGACCTAAGTTAATCAGGCAAACATCACGTGGTGTCTTCATCTCTAAATTGAAGGTTTAGATATCAATCAAATAGTTTTTTTTTTGTTGTTGTTTTTTTCTGGGGAGGACAGCCGTCAGGACATTATAGACATGTTGGTTTCTTTACAGCACAATCCATTGTGGGGGTGAGTACCGGCAGGGGAGGGGTGACATTAGGGGCTGTCACCCACATGAAAAGAGATTTACGACTGTGTCAAAACTGGAGAATTTCATCCGTTTGACAGCTGGCAGAGTGATCGATCACTCCGCCTCTCCCACCACTCAACCGCTGAAACAAGAATGAAATGAAAAAGTTCAATAAATATTAAATACCACTAATTTAATTTATCAATTTCCTTTTTCCTCATCAGATATATAAAACTTTGCCTATGATCTTGGCACGGCGGGTGAGTGAATGTGTGGAAGGGTATGGCACAGCGCTCATTATGATTTGTCCTTTGACAGTGCTGTCACAGTCTGTAAGCGTGTTTGCACGTGCTTTCTGTTAGGCTGTTGATTGATTTCGGACAAGTCAGTGTTTTGGCGGTCGGGAAGATGCAGACACCCTTAAATTATATGCATCTCTTTTTAGTTTTACAGAGAGAGACCTACAAGCTACAAGTCTGAAATTTGTTTCACCAAAGAAAGAAAGAAAGAAAAATTGAGAGAAAGTTCTAATGGGATTAAACAAACACATGCAAACACTGACAAATACACACACACACACTCCTTGCATGCATATCATCTGTCTGACTAAACCAACAGTCTCAGTGGGCACCTAGGCTCGCCTCTTTTGATGTTTAATTAAAACCGTATCGGGGGGCGGGGGGGGGGGGTGGCGTTTGTGGCGCTCTGTTTTTGAAAAATATGCAAATGTCAATAAAAATGCATTAAAGAAACATACTACCATTCACTGACGGCTGCAATGCGCCGTGGAAACGAGGAAGGATGAACAGAGAGGAGGAAAAAAAAAGTAAAACAGCTAAACAAATGAGGGAGGGGAGGGGCCTGAACTGAGACACCATTTGCTAGAAATAATGAAACAGAGCAAAAATATATAAGCGCTCGAACTGCCATTTCCACTATTTAATTTATTCACAGCTCAGACGGCCAAATAATGCAAATGAGTTTTGGTGTCTCCTGACGCTGACGACTGGAGATAACTTTGATATTCAGCTTCGCGCCAATGCCGAGAGGATGGACGGATTTCTCCCGTTTTATCGGCCTCTGTCGCAACAACAATGAAAATGCGGACAGCAAGTCTGAACGTCATTACACAATGAGTCTGTCGGGCGGATTTCTTGTTTGAGGTAATGTCACACCAAGCAGCATGAGCAGATTACTCCAGCTTTATCAGGCATGCTGGGCTATCAGCGTTGTGATGGGAAAGAGCAAAAAAAGAAAAAAAAAAGCTTCCAATTCTAAAGAAGATTAACTCAAGATGAGGCCTTCAAATCACCTCTAAAAATGATCACAGAGACACTTGGACAAATATATGATGTGTGATAACTCAGTGCATTTTTGTGTTGCTGCACTAAAAAGATCCCATCTTAATTTGGGTGAATCAACCCTTTTAAATCACCGGGAAACAAACTCGACAGAGCGTTGCCAACGCAGGGAACAGAATGGGCCTTGAACATCTTGAGATATCAGTTGAAATTCTGCCAACCTGCTTTTCACGCTGAACCTCGAATGAAGTGTGTGCAGCTTAAGGTTGGCTCACTAAGCTTAGAGGCTAACAAATCTCTTCATTCTTCTTTTATTAACAAAGAGCAATTTACAATACACTCAGCTGGCAGGCTTCTTATTTTCACCAGAAAGAATGTTGATATGGGGCAGCCGAATTAAATCGGATTTTGTTCAATTAGAGTGTTTAATGTTTAGAAAATCATTTATTTTTTTTGGCCAGTATCGGTGCCACCATGAGACGCTTCAAGCTTAGAGAGAAATCTATAGTAAACTATAGTAAAGGGATGGTTATGGTTAGGCAGCTATGATAGCTGGTAAGGTTTGGAAAAGGGTGCGGCTGTGGTAAGAAGCTGGTATACAATGCGGAACACACACACACACACACACACTGGCCTCAATCTTTTTACTTGGCTTCTACATCAGTCCCTATTTTATCAAATGTCACATAACCACCATGAGTGACTTGCCCAAATATCAACGTCTCTTTGGATGTGGTTTATTACTACTTCTATTAGTACTATACATTTCTGTGTGTCACGTCTCTGTTTAGCTCCAGCCCTTCATTGGCTCCTTGTTAAATCCAGGAATTAATTTTAAGTGCTCACATACAAAGACCTGAATGATCAGACACAATCATATTGTCAAGACCTCGTAGGATTTAAAGTGTTTCATTAAAATGCAACTGAACCCTGGCCCTAACAAACTAAGTTTGTTGCACTGTAGCGAGCTTTTTCTGATACACTCCTGATAATGGAGAGGGGGATTGTTTGGGAAGCTGTTAGGTTGGGAGCTGGCGTGCACTTTGCAACATGCAATAAGAAAATTAATCAGAGGTAAGCACTGGTTAGGCACGTAAGAACGGGAGAAGCTTCTCCTTTTTGTTAGGTTGGAAATAAAACACAAAGAGGAGACAGGGAGACTTCTCCAACCTCAGGGATCACATCTTTGCAGGAGGGTAAACAGAAAGAAAAGACATTAATGCCACAAAGAGACACAGACAGCAGTACAAGACCCCTCCTGTTAGGTCCACACAGAGCGAGGGCAGGGGCTTCACCCCTCAGAATCCGCTTGATGAGGTCGCCCACCGGGTGACCCCACTTGCCACCTGCAGCCAGACAACCGGGAAGCCGGCCAAATGGACATAGACAGACAGACAGACTGATTGACGCACTGAAACAAGAAAGAATAGCTTTTTTATACAAGAGGAGCACACAAGACAAAAAAGACAAAGACAAGAGAGAAAAAAAACCCGACAAAAGCCACTGAAGTGGAAGACTGGCACCAGTGAAGGAGTAGAAGACAGAGGGTGGATGAATGAAACATGAAGGTGGCGTTTCGTTTTGGTTGTCTGTTTGAGATGCAGGGATGAAGCGTGACAGGGGTGAGGAGATGGATGGGAGGTGAACGGATGACGAATTGAAGGCACAGTTTTTATAAAGGAAGGCACACCCATCCTTTCTGAACTACTACTACCCCCCCCCCCGAGAGCATCACCCAACCATTTCAGATACTTTTCAGGAAAGTTTCAAGTACAGACAAACATACCATTGGCCTAGATGCTTCAGTAGGAAAATCAGACTGACTATGGATTAAAAATACACAGAGAAAGGCACAGACCAAGACAGGGATTCAGCACTGTGAAGCCCAAGAAGCTCCACTCACCACAGGGCCCTGGGTGCTTGATGGAGATGAGGGTCTTGCTCAGACATTCTGCCTTGCGTCGCATGCAGTCATTGGTGTATGTGTGACCATCCCTGCCACACACAGGCTTGTAGGCGCCGTCGCACTCGATGGGATCACAAGAGCAGCGGGCGTTCAGCTGTTCCACTAGACACACAGCATTGAAGAGACACTCCTCCTGGCACTCCTCTGCAAGAAAAACAAAATAATGCAGCATGTTTGGATTGTACAGGGGATAACCAAACCTTAACCCTCACCCAATCAAGCCATTCAGTGACCCTTTATGCTCTGTGTGGGAGCATCTGCGTTCACTGATTTATTCAGGTTTTTCCCTGACACCAAATTAGGCCTTTTACTTTCCAACTGCCAATTTTCTAACAGCATGACAGAGTGATCATCATAGATGAAAGCACTGAAGAGGTACTTAGCAAGCATAAAACAAAAGCAACAACAACATTTGATGCGTGAGAAGTGTCAACCTGTTGTTCTTCCTCCTGTGTGAACTTGCTGGTACAACCATAAGGACATAAAAAAGGCTATAAATTATCCAAGCAGTAATTATATGTATGTTTACTGTTACTGTTTACTGAGGTTAGTTAATGTTAGCAGAGGCTAAGCTCTTTCCAGAAATGCATGAAAGGAACACATCAGACATTCATATATTTAAGCCTGGCCCATAATCCAAAACATATAAATACACGTGTGTGTGTGTGTGTGTGTGTGTGTGTGTGTGTGTGTGTTCTATTGGGTTGAGGTCAGGACTCTGTGCAGGCCAGTCAAGTTCTTCTACACCAAACTCAATCACCCATGTCTTTATGGACCTGCTTTGTGCACTCGTGTGCAGTCATGTTGGAACAGGAAGGGGGCATCCACAAACTGTTCCCACAAAGTTGGGAGCGTGAAATAGTCCAAAATGTCTTGGCATGCTGAAGCATTAAGAGTTCCTTTCACTGGAACTAAGCGGCCGAGCACAGCTCCTAAAAAGTAACCCCACACCATAATCCCCCCCTCCACCAAACTTTGCACTTGGCACAACGCAGTCAGACAAATACCGTTCTCCTGGCAACTGCCAAACCCAGAGTCGTCCATCAGATTGCCAGATGGAGAAGTGTGATTCATCACTCTAGAGAACACGTCTCTACTGCTCTAGAGTGCAGTGGCGGCGTGCTTCACACCACTGCATCCAACACTTTGCTTTGTGCTTGGTGCTGTAAGGCTTGGATGCAGCTGCTCAGCCATGGAAACCCATTCCATGAACCTCTCTGCACACTGTTCTTGAGCTAATCTGAAGGCCACATGAGGTTTGGAGGTCTGATTGACTCTGCAGAAAGTTGATGACCTCAGCATCAGCTGACCCCATTCTGTGATTTTATGTGCCCTACCACTTCACGGCTGAGTTGCTGTCATTCCCAATTGCTTCCAGTTTGTTATAATCCCACTAACAGTTGACTGTGGAATATTTAATAGTGAGAAAATTTCCCGACTGGACTTGTTGCGCAGGTGGCATCCTATCACAGTACCACACTGGAATTCACTGAGCTCCTGAGAGCGACCCACTCTTTCACAAATGTTTGTAGAAGTTGGTGCTTGGTTTGATACACCTGTGGCCATGGAAGTGATTGGAACACCTGAATTCAGTGATTTGGATGGGTGAGTGAATACTGTTGGCAGTATAGTACAAATAATATTACAGCACACTGGACAACATACTGTATTTGCTAACAAGGCCTCACAAGGGAATCAATCTTGCATGCTGACTGCAATGTCTGGCTCCACTGATTGCCTCTTGGCTTTCAGTTTTTCCTCTTTTATTAACATTATACTTGCTCTGTTCATTGGTGTCACTGTTTGAAGCTAGCCCGTAGCATCACTGATAGACAGAAGGTTCATCCAGTCATGTGCCATGCATCTTTGTGTTGTTTTCTGCCCTTTAACAAACACAGATGACTTCACCGATGGTTCTGTTACATCAGGTTATCTGTTCACACATTAGGTGACAAAACTACCCACAAAGTAAGTTTATATTAAATACAATAGTTATAGTTTTGGTTGCAGGCAATAACATTTTTATTTAAATTTGTTTGTATTTATAGCATTCCATAAAATTTTCGGGTTTTATTTGAGTTGTGCCTTTGCCAAAAAATAAGCAAACCTTGTAGCCAGACACCTAATAAGACTGCAGTTACCTGAAAAACTTGACTACATCAGGTTGGCTGTGCTCCCCTCTAACTTTAATAATAAAGTTCAGCAATAACTTTAAGAAAAAAAACTCGAAAAATTCATCCTGAATTTCATTTTAGGGTCATGTTTAAATCTAAACTATTACATTCATACCATTTTGGCTCACTAAGCAGAAATATACTGTGGAAATTAAGAAAAAAGAAAGAAATACTGGTAATGTGAAATGGCAAATTTGCCACTGAAGTGAGAAAATTCAATTTGAGGCAAGCCTCTGTTCTGGAGGCACTTGAATTGATTCTATTCCTGATCAGTGGATCAAATTTGTACACCAATTCAATTCCTTCTTCTCTTCTCTTTAAAAGCCTGTCATGCCACACTTAATTACATCGCTGCTGTATCAGAGTGAGAGGGATACAAGGATGTGCAATGTCATGGTTACAAGTCGAAATGGCCATTTTCATTAGTTACCAATTTGTAATTTGCTTAGGGATATGATTTCATGGATCTCTGTTTCAAATTGAATTATTCTTTCATTTGAAAAAGCACAGCAGAAGGGGGGGGGTAAAAAAGGGAGAAAAAAAGTCCATCCCATTGCTCACATGCATGCACATGTCTGCATGGACACACACACTGGCATACGACACAAACACGCGACACTACTTAGGCTGGGATTTGTGCAATTTTAAGCTCTGACGCTCATATCGGCCTGTCAAGCAGAGCAGAAAGAAGAACCAGGCTTGCTCAGCCTTCGCTGCTGACCATACCAAAAGACGCCCTGCAGTGAGCTGTCCTTGGTGTTGCCAGGGGGGTCGTAGTACATGGGTGGGGGTCTCTGCACATTACTGCTGTAAAGCAATACAGCTGTAGCTTTGCGGGACTTCAGCAACAACACAGCAGGAAAATTGGATTTCTTCCGATGGGTATCAGACATACAGTAAAAGCTGACAGCTCTTTGTTGACTACGGTCTAAACCTCATGTTGTAATAGCACAGATAACAGCCCTGGGGGCTCTTATCAGGTTGGAGGAGGCTAGTGCTAGCATGGATACAATACAGACCCCGAGACCCCAGAGTAATTTATCTCCCTGGAACACAGCTTTAAAGTTTGGTTTTGATGCTAGTCTACCTGCACGTGGCAGAAAGTTGGGTGCATTTCCACTCTTGCATAATATATGGTAACGTTTCACTAACCATTGTACCGTGTATATATAACACTAACAATCCAAATATTTCCAAAGGCTGCATGCACTGTGCTTTACTTGCTGTCCTTTTTTTGCTTTTTTGTTTAAAAAGTGATTTGTGCAGAGTAAAACACAGACTAGACTATTATTATTAGTCAGCCCTTTGAATCCAATTAAAGTTTGCCAGACTTTGAAAGCAAGCAGACAGTTGTGTAGCCTACTTGTAAGGGAAACTCTCACATATCAGTAGATACACAAGCTGTTCAAATTCACATCCCTGGTACTAGAATGAACTGCAGAAGCAGTGTTAACATCCTGAAGGTAAAAGAGCAACTTGGGAAACCCCTGGCAAGTCTGCTGTTTTCAAGACTGCATTTTGGCAGATGTGTTCCCTCTTTAAGCCTGCTCAAATATGAGTGGTCAGGCTAGCTTCTGCATATTCACATGCTGATATACAGAGATATTATAGAGAATAGTAAAGTAGTGTGTTGGGTTTTACAAATAACATCAAACTGAAATTTGGAGCCTGGAGCAGCCAGGGATTAAAGCTCCAGGCCTCTGGTTAGTAGGTGACCTGCTCTACCTCCTGAGCTACAGCCACACTAGACACTGCCATGACACACAAAACCACATGTTGGGCGTGCTCATTTTGAAAATGCTCATCTGGATTGTTTTGGAACGAACGAGTAATATTGTCGTTCGGATTGGAGGACATGTTGTTACACACAGCTGAACTGCATCTTATCAGCTCACATTTTTTTCAGGAAGAAGAAGGCGAGGTCTGTCAAAAACACTGTTTTATGCAGCGTAAAATAAGAAACAAATAAGATAATGGAATAAGAATCCTTTATTGAAATGATGACATTTGGGGTTTTTAGCTACTTGTGTCAGGGGATGAATTTCCAAGATTTTCTGGATTTTCTGGACCCTGAAAGGGTTGCATTACTAAACAAATGCAACATCAACAGGTATCGATGCAAGAATTTTTCAGCACACTCTATTAAGACAACAAACTTCATCCTTACCCAGCCTTCTGCACTGTCCTGCATGGATCTTCCTGAGCTTGATGCCTTTCTGCAAGCCCGTCGCCTTCATGGCACACTCACTGGGGTACGTCCGGCCGTCGCTTGCACATAGAGGCTCATCTCCCGGGGGGCACAAGTTGGGTGGCCCAAAGAACTGCGGCTGGCGGGTGAGAGCCTCCACACGGCAGTTCTGACTGTTGTCACTGTTTTTACATGGATCTGTGGACAAAGAGTTAAGAATGTGTACCGCAGTGAGCATAGTATGTAGCACAGTATGATATGGAGACAGCTTACTGTTTACAGTTTTTCTCCTTTGCTAAATCACAGAATCCGATTCTCTGAACCACACTGTCAAAAGTCCCAATCCAATTCATCAAATGAATCACTGTTTGGAAAAAAACTTTAACAGTTTTCACCTAGTTAGACACAATTTGCAGATCTCATTTAATCTTTTTGTAAATCTCTGAACACATTCTCACATTTTTCCACACTGATACACACAGTGATGCATAATAACCACTGGAGGCAGAAGCTAAACACAGCTACAGCAGAGATGTCTTTTTTTTTTTTTTTTAACGCAGTGGCTCGAATATGTTAATAGCTTTTACTAATCACGAAATGAAACTGATACAAGCCAGGTAGCAAGGGTGAGTGGAAGGTTGGTACCAGCAATGAAACAAACAGATCTTTGCTGAGCGGCCGTGATGCACCATGTTTCTGCACATGGAATGAAAACCCACATGAAAGATTTATTCATGTCACACAATAATTTATCATGAAAGTGTCCCCGTTTGCATTTTTCACATAAAATAATTAGAATGTTTTCATGATTCATACTTCTTATAATGACAGTACTGTGTATAGCATACGGGTCACCTTATCAACCCAGTGAGCTGAAACCAGCAAACTCTTGTCACTTTTTAAAGTGTTCTTGAAAGGTTCTCCAGGCTTTCTGAAGATTTTTCTTTGGACATTGGCTGCTTTTTCATTTATTTTCAGTCTGACCTGACCATTTTCCACTTAACACTGACCTGTGAATCATAGCATGAAAAAGGGTTGAATTCAAGGGACGAACAAGTGAAGAGCTCTTTTCCAAAATCTTGTAAACCCATTTTGATTGTTTTGAGAAAAATTACTATTTTATGCAGACCCAAAAAACAAACAAACAAAAAACTCATTAAATTGTTTGTTAGAAAAGCTTGACCATGTTGAGTTAAAAACTTCCATCCATCAACATTTTGGTTGGTTACAAAAAAGTTTTTCTTTTCAAAATGATATACAGTATTTCCTTTGGATAAGAGAAGGAAGATGGATGGATGGATGGATGGTAAACTTTGGTAAACCATGAATTGAATTATAATAGCAGCTCGATTCAGAACACTCCAACCAGAAGAGGAGCTAAAATGTACAAAGAGTGGGGGAGATATTTTGTGAAACTATAGTCCATAACAGGTTAACTGTATGGCCATGGCAATACTCACACAATACTTCAGGAAGGTTGCCTTGCAAACCGGAACTTTGTCTGGACGCTCATCACAGAGAAGACTGCACTTCACTAGCACTTCTTTTTTGCTTCACTGTCCAATGATGTTTAACAGTTGTTATCATTATTAGATGAAGTAAAGCCCTGTCCTGCTCAGTTTTGACAGGCTTGTCATAAAATTGTGAAAATCCATGACCATGACTTTTTTTTGGGTTGTGTGTGTTTAATCTCTTTGTCATGGTTTGGGGCTGCATTTCAGCCAGTGGTGTTGGGGATCTTGTCCAAATTGACAGAATTATGAACACAGAAATGTATGGTCAGATTTTGTTCCATCATGCAATAGCATCTAAAAAGCATCTGATTGGCAACAATTTTCAGCGTAACAATGGTCCCAAAATACCTGGATAGAAAAACACACAGTGGAACACTATCAGTCATGGATTGACCTCTGCAGAGCCCGGACCTCAGCAATAATGAAGCAGTGTGGGATCATCCTGACGGAGATCAGAACAAAAGGCAGCCGACATCCAAAGAAGAGCTTTGGATGTCCTTCAAGAAGCCTGGAGAGCCATTCCTGAAGACTACTTAAAGAAATGACAAGAAAGCTGCCTGAGAGTTCAGGCTGTTTCAAAACAAAGGTGGTCATACCTGATTCCCATTTCCCGTAAAAGGGACGGATGTAGTGCATTGTATATGACAGGCTAGACCCTCCTATTTTGATTGACACCTCATTCGGCCAATCATGTAACTGGCTGCACCATTATCAAATGAAAAAGTTACGTGATGCCCGCTGGTTACTATTAGCTCTGGAAAACCCATTTCTTAATATGATCGGCCGAATGAGGTGTCAATCAAAATGGGAGGGTCTAGCCTTCCATATAAAATGCACTACATACCGGACAGGACGCAACCAGTTAACAGACAACCACATGGGTTTTCCAGAGCCAATAATAACCAGAGGGTGTAGTTTTTTTTTCAGGTGATATTGGTTCGGCCAGTTAACAGGTTAAAACGTTCACTGCTACGTTGGATGTTGGTCTGCTTGTTACAAAACATCCCACTTAAAAGCAAAAAGAGATTAACTAATGGTATTTCATGTTATTCTGCTCAATTTCAACAACACAGCACAGCTCAAAAACACCGCTGATGACTGGAGATTTCATTTACGCTACATGAGAGCACATTCACCTCCAAAACACAGTGGTTGCCAAGTGGATTGAGGTTTGAGAAAGACTGGTGGTCATTTCTTTCCAGAAGTTTTGTATTGGTGGACAGAGTTGTGTTAAGCGTGTGCCTTATCCAGGCAGGCCTTAGTAAAAAAAAAAAAAAAAAAAAATATAATATATATATATATATATATATATATGTGTGTGTGTGTGTGTGTTTTTGTCATAGTACTGGCAAGAGTTTTAAACTACTTTCACCCCTGCATATAGTATAACACACATAAGTCTCATAAGATATGCAACCTAAATAAAACCTAAACTCTGTAAGATTTGTTCTGTTTTCTTTTTATGTAAATGAGGGAAGTAGGAAGAAAAGGAATAATAGGGTCACAGCAGGTTTTCTGCTGCAACCATAACCTTGAGCCTTTAGTGTATACTCATATATTATTATTATTTCAGTATTTGTTTGTAGAATTGCAAGACAGCCACACCACGTTGGAAAGACTTGAGTTCCAGGTCCTGATCACAGTGTTTTCTGATTTCTGCTGTAGTGCGTAATGAAGGCTCAGTGGTGTTATGATTTTGAGTGTTTATATGAGTGATCTAAAAATACAGTTTAGTTTTGAGCATAGAAAAAGAAATGTTTTGACGCATTCCTTTGTGTGTGTGTGTGTGTGTGTGTGTCTGTTTTCCCAGAAGAGTCAAAGGTTTTGTAAATGTAGTTTGAAAATTGGGTCTTGTGTTTAAAGTTTGTAGAAAAGGCCAAAAGGTTTCAGGAAATGTGTCTTAGTATTTGTGAAAAACTGTAATTAGACTCTGAGGGATCATAATCTAAAACATCTGCGACCATCTTTTGGTCCTCTGGAAAAAGTGAACAACGCTTCACTGGCAAAGAAAAAAGCATCACACCATAACAGGATGCGGTGTGCGCTGGCTTAATTGTCTTAAAAATGGCACTTCCTTTCAAAGAAAACTTTTCAAGGCCTGTTAGATAAAGCTTTAGGATGTCATTTTTTTAATTAGTAGTGAACAGTCTTATAGCTATGATACATGAGAAGAGAAGAGAAGAGAAGAGAAGAGAAGAGAAGAGAAGAGAAGAGAAGAGAAGAGAAGAGAAGAGAAGAGAAGAGAAGAGAAGAGAAGAGAAGAGAAGGGGAATATCTGCTTCACAGATATTATCAGTGACCCAGCAGCTGAGACCTCGGAGTAGGACCTTGGATGTGAAGAGGAGACAAGGAAACAGATGAAGAGACGATCGGTTTGATTTGCTCTCTCGCACCTCCTTCCTTCCAGGGGAGTGTTGGTCTGGCACGCTTGGCCCTATCAGTCCGTGATCATAATGGAATTGGTTTGTGGATGTGTGGGATGGGGGTGTTACTCCTTGAAACAGGAGCCCGGGCTTTATCCTGCTCGCCACGCTTTCAGCATGTGGGAAGACAAAGGATTTATGTAGCACCGTGACATATTAAATCACTGCCAAGCTGCCGGCAAGTCATTCAAAACACACCAAGGATGAAACACCCTATCATCAGAAAAGGAGTAGAAAGCGAATGAGAAACAGAGAATAAGGGAGAATGGTTTCCAGAGACCTCTGGCAGCAATACAAAGAGTGACAATGCTGGGACAGAAAAAGGGACAGAGTGTTTTGGCTACATAGGGGTGGGAGGCGGAGTGACCACAGGCCAGCCCTTGGATTGTTTTCTATGTGCACAATACAAGGGCTTGCAGAGACTTGCAACTGAGCAAACAGGGGTTTTATTGTAATGCACGTAGTGTCTCTGCATGACGCAGTGCCTGACCTGCCAGCCACACCATTATCTGAGAGAAAGACCATTACCTCCCATTAACTGAGAAGAACAGCTTCTAGAATCCATGCTTTTCTCGAGCTGAGCAAGTGGGGTAATTATAAAAAAAATGGCCTGTTTTCTGTAAAAACTAGCAGTGTAGATAAATCAACAGCATTTGCCTGGCTAGGGTTAACAAGTTGAAATAGCCAAGGCTTAGATGCAGTGGCTGCAGGAAGATTTAAAGGACCATCAGGGGCAACCAGTATCCTGAGCTAACGCTGTCCCCAGGGGAGACGGTGCAACCCAGGTCACTTTGGCCGACTCATGTTGGATTTATATGGCCAACCTTCTGCCTGTGGACAAACACATCCATCTCTCGTTGCCTACCACCCCGCTCTGTCTCCTGGAGGCTCCTGCTGCTAAAAGACAGAGTTACTATCTGCAGTCTTTTGCCTCCATCTCCCACAAAAAAAAAAAAAAGAACTAAAAAGTCAAGCACCTTGAGAATAAACAACAATTGCCTGACGAGAACAAGCATGTGCCAAAAAAGCAACAAAAAAACAAAAAACAAACAATAGCTCTAAAAACCTATTTAGAGAAAACAACAATTTGCACCATAGGAGAACCTGTGTGGGGCGAAGAAACCTGAATGAAAAATGAGAATTAGTAGAGATGCGCTTTAAATAAGTGGGGCATATGAGGGGGAAAAACAAAAAGAAAGAGGCAGTAAATAGAGCAAAGGGAAGAAAAGGTTTTCTGATAGTAATTTAAGTAATTTATCAACAAAAATGACATTTTCACCATTGGAAATGTGTTTGCTTGCTTTGCTTCTTGATTCTATCAGTTTTTGTTTTGTTTTTTTTGTATCATGGAGTTTTTGGCTCGTTAAACAAATTTCAGACAGTAGTGCTAAAGTCAAAAGAAAACTGTTATTTCCATCTGCAACAATTTATATTTGGTGGTACGGCTCTGTTTTGGGATCTCCCTGGCTTTCCATGCCAACATGTGAGAAGCATGAAGCAGGGACGGCACACCTCTCCCCCACAGCAGCGGGACTCCCTTATAAAACAAGAGATGGAGTGCAGGTGGGTTGGAATGAAAAATAAACCGCACACTTCACTATTATTGACTTTTCACTATTGCCTTTTCTCAGAATCAATGCTAAAAACAAAAAAAAGATCAAGAAAGTGCCCTGAGAGCTTACCGCAGTGTCCTTGGTATTGCACACGTATGTTCTTCTTGTTCTTGCAGGCATGCTGATGGAGCTCACACTCATTCGGGTAGTCCTTTCCATCGCTACCACACACTATGTGCTTGGGCTTGCCCTCGCAGCCTAGGGGGCACATGCACTTAGCCGACAAGCCATCTGACGACTGGACGCAGGTGCTGCCGTAGCTACAGGCCACCTCGGTGCAGGGGTCCTTCAGAGCTGCAGGCAGGGACAGACACAAAAACAAGCTTTAGTCAAGAGCAGACGGGCTCTTGCATTCGAAGGACACGTCTGTCAAGCAGTAATACGTCACAGCACTCGGCGCCACAGTACACTAGAGTGCATCATAAATGACAGGCCACCTTATTCAAGTGGCTTCTGGTGCACTTTTAGAAGCGCAGCGCAGTTATTCTGAGGTTTGAAGAACTACTTGACACCCCTGGGTAAAGATGCATTGCCACAGCTATCTACTAGTACAAACAAGTTTCATTTCACAGAGTAGTGTGAATTGGATTAGAGGCTTTGCATTCACAACACATTCTCTGTTGCCACGCTCAAGCATGCTTTAATCGGCACGGCTGAAAAGCGACCCTTGAATATTTACCTTTCCACAAATTAGACCAAGTGAGAGCAGGGATGAGGGGGTACTTCCCCCCTGTGAGGAATTTGTTTCCATCCTAATTAAACAGAATGCCACTTGTCGCTGAGTGACTTACTCCAATCACAGGAGAAGGTGCAACTTTTAATTTTTGCTTTCGCACACTAAGACCGGGGGGGCTCTTCTTGGGCCTCGTCTGCTCAACAAAAGGTAGCCATGAGATTACAATCGCCGTCTTCTCACAGCATGATACATATTTATGACAAACATGCCTTCCCATGAGAGAGAAGCGCAGCATCGGCAGCCCTCTCATTTCCTAAGCCCGCCACTTTCAGAATAAATATTTACCAATGTCTGATATTATCCCCGCTTTTGTTACAAGCGACATCGATGAATTTAATTTAAAGGGGGTGTGCATATATTGAATCACAAACTCTTTGCTGCGCATTTTACTTTGTTTTGTTTTTTTCTTTTCTTTTCTCCTCAGACAGGAACAGAGTGTTTCAGGTTTGTCTTCTTCTTCTCCTTTTTTCTTTTTTGAAAATTCAATACCTGCCTCCAGGATGAAATGGCAATGCCTTGTTAATAAGAGACCGGAATGTGTGCAGAGATATATTATGGATGTGTAAGGAGACAGGAGAGCTATGAGGAGTGCTCTTGATCAAAGCATACCCCCCCCCCGCCTTCCTCATCTTCATGACACATCCCCACCACCCTCCTTTCGTTTCATTTTTTTCATACTCTTTCCTGTCAAGTTCTTTTGAGGTTTGGTGCGTTAGACTCTTTAATGAACACTTTTTTTTTTCATTTTATATTTGTGCTGTATCGCAACAGGAACTTTGAAACTGACTCTAATTTACAAGTAACTTCAAGACAAAATATGATAAAGTAATTGCATCTCTAACTAAAAGAGACTCATAGAAAATGCCTCGCTGAAAATCATAAATCGTTGCTGAAAATCATAGGTCATTCTGAGGCAATGATGACTTAATGGCTGCTCATGTGAAACAGATAGCAATTGTGATGCTTGGCTTCTAATGTGTGTCTAATCACATGAACAATGAAACACTGATGACTTGTGGGAGCAGAACTGCAATAAAAACCTTGTTGTGGCTGCCAGAGCAGGTAAAAGGTCATGTTAAATCACAGCAGCAGCAATTACACACAAACTACATTCACCGCACGTGTGCAAAACAGAGCGTTACCTAGCATACACTAAAGAGAAATAGCCTGCTCAATAATCACAGGGTTGAAGGTGCGATCTCAGGCTCCTCTGAGAAAAATGTGCAGGCTGCAAGTAAGCTAAAAGAATGATGCAGCAATCAGAGTGTAATTTGACTGGGAATAGCAAATTCTACTCTATTCAGGTGGTGGTGGTGGGGGGGAGCTGTCACTGAGGTAGTCGTGCACTATCTGGAAAGTTGATGTTCTGATATCCAAATTCTCCAGGCCTTGGGCAAGATACAGAACCTCAACTGATGCCTGGTGGGCAGCCAAGTCTGAGCACCAGTTTGATTTATTTTCCTAGACAAAAGCACAACAGCTGTTATCTAGGTTATCTAATGTTTCTTATTAGCATACTGTTCCCCATGTTTACACGTATAAGACAGGCTGAAATAACACAAGAATAATACAAGAAAGAGAAAAAAATAACCAGGAAAATGTTATGACTTAATCCCACTTTTTGTGTCAGCTTATGCCACCTAATAATGATAGGGAAGCTCATCCATGGCTTCACATGAACAAGGTTAACCATGAGTTGGTGCACTCATGCTGGTACAGGCTGTGGGAAATAAGCCCTCGGATGTCTCCTTCTCTCTCTCTCGCTCTCTCTCACACACACCCCCAAATCATAGGGTCAGAGGTTCAGCTTTTAGCTCCTCCTGTACATCTGATAAAAGGTATAGACCACAATATAATCCTACAAAACAGAATACTGCAGCAGTCACGCTGCACTTTATCCAGGGGTTGTACGTTCAAGTTTCAGCCGTGGTTCAGGACGTACAGGTGGCCATTCACTATTCATAAGGGCTGTGGTTAGATCCCAAAGTGTCCTCAGACAAGATACTGAAGGCCACACTAACATATTACTGGCATATGATGCATAAAGCACTGTGTGAATGGGTGTAAGCGGTTTCTGCAGTTTGGTCAATAAGGCTAGAAAAGCCCTATATAAAATACTAGTCCATTTACTGTGTTGTTTTGATAGACCTGCTGTTGGGAATGGGAGTTGTTTTCTGACAAGAAGAAGTACCTTGTCAGAATGCTTACTCCTTCCAGAAAATGGTGGTTGTTAAGAGGTTGCAGTTACATCTACTGAGAAACAGGAGAAGATGAGCAAGAAACTCTCCTTTCCTTAAAGTAAAAACAGCATCCCCCTAGCACTTCTTGATCTCATTAAATAATAGCCTGGGCTTTCTCTCCCTCCCCCCCAGCCCCCCCCCCCCACACACACACTTCCTCCAAGCAAATCTGGCGTGTTGACAGGCAAGAAGGGGTGGAGGCGATAGTAAGGGGCACGAGAGCTAGGTAGAACAGGAAGGAGAGGTGGGGGCGCTTGATTTGAATGCTAACAGGGGCCCATTTGGATACGAAGCACAGCCTCGATGGGGCGTTAGTGCAGATAAGCTCCCCTTCTCAGACTCAGACAAGCAGGCAAATTGCCTGGGCGAATGTGATCGGTGTAACAAGCTCAAATGAAAAAAAGAAAGGAAGGAAGGGGGAAAAAAGCTCACCACAGAAAACTACATGCAGTTTTTACTTATATTTTCTAATCATTATCAGGTGACAAGTGCCATAAAAAAAAATTTAAAAAAAGAGGAGAAAGAGAGAAGCTGAAAAATTCTGTAGTGCTGGGTTGGCTAAATTAGAATGATCCTTGCTGCCAATTAGATCATTCTCCCTTGCTGGAGTGAAATCGCAGCGTGGTTTAGACTGCAAGGATAATGAGAAAAAAAGACAGATAAGGATACAGATAGACAGTGCGATAAAGACACAAAGTGACACCGAAGCAATGGCATTTCAGCATAAACACAGTGAGAGATGGCATATGATTAGGGAACGGGAGGACACCCCAAAGAATAGCCAGCATCCTGGGGCCCAATTAAAAGAATAGCGTTTTATAGAATTAAATGTTCAAAAAGACTTTTAAAGGAGACAAAGCCTGGATTTATTTATATTTAAGGCACTGCTTTTGAAATGCATCTAGTTTAGACTCATTCCTTTCAGTCCATCACAGCTGGACCTGGATTTGATTGGCTCCTTTCACTGAACAATCCTCCCCCTGCCCCCCCACCACCACCACCACCACCTTTTTTTTTTTCCTAATCACAAGCGTGCAGCATTTGTACAGACAGGTCTCCTTCAAATTTCTACACTCAGCAGGTTTGCTTCATTTAAATCAGAGGGCTGACATTGTCTGCCATTCTGGGACGCATTGTGACTGAACTACCTATGTGCCTAATTGTGAAATCTGATGGGGAATTCTGAGTACACACCTTCAAAAATCAACACATGAACATCTCTGCAACTTGCTCTTTTCATGCCAAATGGATTTCAAATTGGGATGAAAATTTGCCTGGTTGTGATATGCTGTGCTGGAGATGCAGAGGTTAGATGGGTACTTGCACCACCTACTTTTAAGGTGTGTGTTTTCAAACTGAAAACCATGCAGCATTACAGGAACATAAAATCGATGCAACCAGGGCAAAAAGAGGGAAGGGGGGGGATATACAAATTTGCCAAAAATTGTTTGCTCATTGAATTCATGAATGCATCTGCAAGCAAGTGGACATACCTTGCTAAATTCAAAATGTGTGCCTTTCCCTGCTCTGCCCGAGCTACATGACACATGTTGAGAAGAAGTCTGCAAGCATGCTTTTTTTTTCCCCTCTGCATGCATGGAAATTAATTTTATATCAAACTACACTAATGCATAATTTGGAGAATAACAACAACTGTGAAGCAAATCCTTTTGCACTTCTGGCTGTAGAGTGTAGTGCAGAGCTGCTGAAGTGTTGGGTATCACTTTGTAGCAGCTTAAGTATAAGAGCGAAAGCTAAGCTATAGCTTAAGTGGTATTGTTTTCACCTTGTGAGTCTGTGTATGTGTGTTTGCATGTTATTGTGGCAAACTGTGGTTATGCAGAAACCTAGTGTAGTGGGAACTACCACTAAGGCAGTTCTGAGTCCTTTGGCAGGTTTATATGTCTGCCTGTCCACGCTGTCTTCCAGAAATGTGGGGCAGAGGGGTTTTGGAGAATGGGGATTACAGTGATCCTCTTCCTCCTCATCTCTCCCTCTGGCAGTCAGCAGACTTCCAGGCAGGTGGGGAGCTCCACTCCTCTGATCCACTGTTTTGTGCTGTCGTTTATTAATGCTTCATTAGGGACATGGAGCTGTCAGTGCCGTGCTGGCTTTACTTGATACCCCGCTGCCATGAAACCAGACGCACACCAGATGTGTGTGCAAGTGTTGGGAGAGTCATATATGCCAGTGCACGTTTGGAGGCAGCCATGGAGTTCAGATAAGTCTGCAAGTCAGTCTGTGATAGGTATGCATGTGTACCTGTGTGGGCGTGCGTGCGTGTGTGTGTGTGTTGCGTTTCCTGTTGTGCTGGTAGTGATAAGGGAGGTATGGGGCTGAAGCTAATCACAAGCAATGATGCAATGTAGGGGGAGCTTGGCAGTTTGTGTTCTAATCAGGAGCCCCCTTACACCCATTGCCAGCAGGAGAAGAAGAAAGGGAGCGACAGTGAGACAAAAACATTAATAAGGGGACTGAGTTAAAATATGATGAGAAAATATGATGAGAAAATGCAGGAAAATAAAAGAAATTTAATTTAGAGCAAGAGTTCCACATTTTTTGGAAATATGTTTATTTGCTTCTTTGGAAAGGAAAAGGCTACCTGGTTCCTCTACCTTCCAGTTTTTATACATCCTGACCCCGCCTTCGTACATAAAGCTGCATTAATCATTATTAGATAACTGAATTATAACCCAAGTCTGCAGAGTGAATCAAAATGAACTGCTCATACCTTAAACATATGATGTTTAAGGTATTAGCCATATATGTTAAATGTGTGATGTTCAGGTTATGCCTTTAAATGGCAAAAAAACAAAAAGATGATTATTACAGAAACATGATGACTGGTATTGATTGTTTAATCTTAATCTTAGCACCCTGAAATGATCTAAAACAATATAACGAAATATTAGTGTCCATATCACATACACATTCAGACTCATCAGTATAGTGAGCTATAGGGAGATTTAAACAAAGTGATGCATGTAAAAAGTACTAAAGACAAGCTGGGCATGTGAACAATGAGCACTTGGCATTATTTGGATAAAGACAAAGCAGGCAGGGACAGATAGGAAGTTGGAAAGAAAAAAGGCAGACAGCAGATGAAGGGGTGGTGAGGAACTAGTAAAAAGAAAAGTGTGTGGAATTGTGATAAGGGAAAGGGGTCAGAATGGGAGAAGGAAAAAGGCGGCATGGAATGGTCAGAAAATCAACAGACAAGATCGACAAAGACCAAAATCCAAGAACTAAAAATGTGGATGAGAATCTGCAGCCAGACACCCAAACCAAGGAGCAGGAGGCAGGGACTGAGGGAAGGCCAAAGGATTAACAGTCCCACACACCTCTCCAACTTGGTGTCCACACACACACACACACACACACTCTCTCTCTCTCCACTTTCTCTACTGTGAAGCCAATGGCTGGAAGATGCTTCTCTGTGTTTGATGTAGTTCTTGAAAGCACTCCATTGAACTGCAGCTGTTGCTCTCTTTTACACGCTTTGCTGTTTTACCCTTGAGAATGGAAAATGAACCACAAAAAGCCCTCATCATGCTCCAGTCGGCGGCTGCACACACAATAAAGACGTGGCGCTTCTGTGTACGGTGTGTCTGAGCAGAGCTTTAGCCAAGTGTCTGAAGTTTAGGCAATCCTAAAGTGATGTTGGGAAAAACAAAAACTTTTAAGAGGACAAAGAATGAAGTTTAGTTTAGTTTATTAAAATCTCCAACAGCTGCACCAATACAGCAGCTGTTCTTCCTCGGGGCATAAGTCCTTAGTCGGAATGACTTTTAGATCAATGTTTAAGGAAAAAAATATATGAATGACAGATGTAAAAATAGAGGATAAAATACAAAAATGTCACAATGCTTGATTTTTGGAACCATAGCTGTCATTTTCCAATGACAGATATCTTACGCTTGGAAAAGCAGTAAAGCATAGGCGTGGTGCTGGAATGACAACACAGGCCCCATTTATTCTGCTGAGTGACAGAAAGAAGGTGGGATGGGATTAAATCGTCCGGGTATGGCATTTATGACAAACACAGAAGGAGATGTACAGGTCTTTCAAAGGACAGCACACAATTTAACAACAGCAGCAGCAGCAACAACAACAACAACAACAACAAAACACTTAAATTATTCTGTTAAATACCAACGAATATTAACAAGCCCATTTTTTTCAAAAACACCATCTGATGAAAACCCAGCTGCATGTTAAACAGTCCCACCAACTTACTGTGTGCATCATAACTGGAAGAAGCTAAATGTAATTTCAAAACTAACAAAAATATGCATGTGAGAGGGAAAATTCATCCATTACTCCGTTGGCAGATCAGAGGTGAGTTACAGAACAGCAACCCGGCAGCCAATGAGACGACAGCCAGAGGTGGTCTGAGGAATCTGAGAGCACGATGCTGAGGACATTTCAAAACACAAACAAATGCTTTTGGCCACTCCGGGGAACAGAAGAAGCAGTAAACACAACACTAATATCTTATTGCCTCATAATATTGCTGAAGGTGCCCTACGTGTATTGCTGAATGTCTCTGCGAATGGTTGCACATCATATGTCAAACCATCCAGACACTGTGACAACTCACTTTATTTTGGCCCTGTAATCCCTATAAACAAGCTGAAAGAGATAAAGGTGAGAAGAAAAGACAAACACTGGCTGATGGGCAGTTTCTTTAACCTCGGGGCCTCGCTGTCCCCTTAATAGCCTATGGGAAAAAGCCTGTATTACCTATTGGCAAGCTGTCAGTGCTTGCACCGGGAGTTGTTTCTTTTGGATTAAGGCCTTTTGAGAGCAACAAAGAAGATCTTGGTGCCAAAATAAGTTGGGGAGAGTAGCCGGAGGCACTATTAACTGCTTCTCTGTTTACCTCTTTAAGGCCAGGAGCCCACATAATCAATAATGTATTCATGTGGTTTTTAAGTGTTGAGCTCTACACCAGGCACCTCGGGATCAAAAGCACCGAGATAAAGCTGGTTAGAGCCAGCAAACTATGAACGCAAAATGCTTAAATTAAAAGATTAAGTAGGGTAACCCTAAATTCAGTTACATTCAATATTTTCTGAGACATTTTCTTCCTTTCTGAGTTACTGAAACTGATCTGTTTTTAGCTATGATGTAAATTATTTGGGCGCCACCCTAAAAGTATCATTTCACTCTACTGGTTATTGATACCACAGCATCAGGACCTCGTGGGTCAGGAAAGCTACAAGTTTGCAATAGTGGCAAAAAGATTCTGCACGCTCTATCATACCGTGTGGTTCTATGTTTGTCCCACTGTGCTAAGGTTGGAATTTATATGCCTTCATATTAGATTAGCAAAGCTATGACCCTGCGAATGAAGCAGGTTACTGATTTAATGACAATCTCCGTGTTAGCACAGATGGAAGCATGCAGGGTGATGCTCTGCACACTGTAAAAAAAAAACAGATCAAGCTGTTGTGCTGATGCTGATTAAGTAAGTACTCGCCATATACATTTCATGGAAGACAAAAGTTGTGGTCTTATTGGATTATTTGAATATTTCATTTGAGAAAGTAAGAAAATGATGATGGGACACGAGTTTTACGTTTACGTTATGAAATAAGTCACATTAACAAAGATATTTAAGTTGCAGCAATACTGTAATGGAACCAAGTAACAAAAAACAT
>JAMQGT020015182.1:0-14704 GCA_024447675.2 Pterophyllum scalare | reverse complement strand
GTCCAGTAGGTGGTGGTAATGCAGCTCTAAGCTGGTTTGTCAACCGCCAGGTAAAACCACAAGAAGAAGCAGATGAAGAAGCAGATGAAGCTCTAATACGGGTGAAACGCTCCACTTACACGGAGACACCTGAGTGCTGCAGAGTTTAAATGAAGCATCGAAGCAATAAATTTGCTAAGAGAATTTTAGAATCAAATTATTTGAGTAATTCGAGGAATTGTTGCAGCCCTAGTTATATGCTAAAAAATAAAAAAAATAAAAAAATATGGATGCACTAATCCAGCTTTTCCTAATTCCAAACAGATTCCTTAGCTTGATATCTATAATATCAAATAGGAAGTCCTCACTGAAAATTGAGACTTAACTTTTAACATCACATACCAACTTCAGCATCACTTTACTAAATAAGTTTAACAATATGTACATAAATATACAGAACTGATATTTATTAGTAAGTTAGCAGTTGGCAACAACACGTTTTCATAAGTACAATAAGAGCTTCCAAACAAGTGCTATAACCAGCATACTGACAGTGAGTGTGAGCAAACAAGACAGTAAACATCATCATCATCCTCATTAAAGCTTTTCAGTCATGTCAACTAACCTGACCACAGTTTCTGGTTCAGCTAAAACCTAGTACAAATAAAAGCCATTGGTGTAGCTAGCATGAAGTGCTTCCAAGCTGCTGTCACTCAAATTAATTGCTAGCAACTGATGTGTGGTATTGGAAATAAGACAAAACTGAACGGATCCACAATAGAATGCCTTGTTATCACCAATGTCCAATCAAGCTTTCTGGATAAGCAACCCCTGAGCCATTATTATCCATAACTGCTAAACAGTGTGAAGTCTAAATTTTCATACTATTGCATTTTGAGATTATTACATATTAAATATTGGACACATCTGGCCAGATGATGACATGTGAAACTAGGATTTAATTCTGGCATATCAAAATAGCTTTTAATCATTTCTATTGTTATGCTTAATTGCATCCTGTAGTAATGCTGCAGCTGCGGTTGAGGAAACACACTTGGGAGGCAGGAATTCTCTTCATCTGTGCAATTTATTTACAGATGCTGATTACAAGGCAGGTCAGGCTGGTGATATGACTAACAAAAGATACAAAAACTATACAAAAGCAAACTTAAAAATATTTAAAATAACTCCAAAAAAAAGTCAACTAAATCAAAAACCCCAAAGGCTAGACTCATGGCTATTGGTAGTGATGAGAGTGTTAAACTGAAATTTTGATATGTGCTTCGAACCCTGGGCTTACAACTCCATAGAACCACTGCTTCAACACTTCAGGGAGAGAAAAATCACGTGACATATGACGTCCGAAGCAGCAACTGAAAATAAATCACCCGACTGATTAAGGTGATTCGCTGACACCGCTTCATCTCGTTACGAGCAAAAACGAAATTCAATCTAAAAACTACGAAGACCTGCAACACATTTCTGAGATCCCACACACACGAAACTGTCCCATCACCCTTCTCCTAATAGCACAACCACAGTGATGGAGGACAGTCACCCATGGGAGAGATTCATTGATTTATATTTTCAGATTGGAAGCTCAAGCTCTGTGTGTGTGTGTGTGTGTGTGTGTGTGTGTGGGGGGGGTGACTGAGTGAAGGAGTGAGAGCGAAACAGTCGGCCTGGTTCATACGTGTACAGTTTTAGTGGTGTAACCAACAGCAACTGAGTTATGAATTAAAGATAACTTTTGCTGTAATCTTTTGCCCATAACGTGGAAGCGGGTGGCCTTACATTAAAAACTTTTGCACGGAAGTGCCTTTTTTCTTCTATTTTTTTCTCCCCTGTCCCTTGCGGGTCTCTGTGAATAACAGTTAAACAAACAACGTACTTCATTGAAAATACCCCCTCCCCCGTGGTTACACAAGCACACCCAGTTATAACTGGCCATATAATGCCATGTTTTCCCAGCACTCTGCTCAGTAACATAACACACACCTTCATCTGTCTTTATTTGTATATAGAACCTGATATCATGATATTCGGTCATAGTGTGTGCCTCAAACAAGGCAAAGATGCTTCAGATCATTGAGTTTTTTGCGCGAGTGCATTAGTGTGTGTAATTGAAAGCATTGCACTTCTCCAGGAGAGGGTGCTATAATTGAAGCGTCGAGTAATGAACTCATTTTTGAAACAACTGGTTCAAGTGGTTCAAGTGGTTCAGTGCTTCACGAAAGCTTAATTTTCTCATCACTAGCGATGTGTCGTTCTGTGTTGAGGCTTCAAAGTGTGCGTCGAGTAATCAAGAGAGATTTTTGCGAAGCACGTATCGAGGCTTGTGTCAGTGACATATGTGGTGACGTTCAAAGCCTCACAAGCCGGCCGTACCATGTGACTGATTCAGGAAAAGATTCGGGGGTTCGGCGTGCGATTCCAAATATAGGGGGCAGCGAAACGCAATGGATCATTTTGTTGTATGGGGACTACTGTGCCTTGGTTTGCTGTCTATCTGAGCTGTTTCTTTTTTGGTGATAGAACCAGCCATACAGAGGAGATTTTCCCCTGTCTGGGAACATTTTGAGCTGATCTCTCCTAATAAGGTGTGCACATAGTAATAAATTATTACCCCAGCTTCATTTGTGCCCTGTGAAAGGGTATTTTCTAAAGCAGGTGAAATCATTTAAAACAAAAGAAACCGCCTGAAGCCCAGCACTGTGTCAAAGCTGTTATTTCTAAATAAAAGTGAATAAATAAAATGTCCCTAGTGACATGAGCACAGTTATAAACCAAGTAACACAATTACATTCACATCACAACCCTCTCCCCAATTTATATTTCCACTTTCCCTCTTGACCCCGCCATTGTATCATAAAGACAGACACCATATTAGTTAGCTCAGGATTTATTTATTGCTTTCACAAAAATCATTCATTTATTCTGTTCAAAGCTTCACGCACCAAAGCCACTTTCTGATTAATCACTCTGCCTGATTGCACTTTTCCAGGAGAGGGCGCTATAATTAAAGCTTTGAGTAATGAACCTATTTTCAAAACAATTCGTTCAAGTGGTTCAATGCTTCACAAAAGCTTCATTTTCTCATTACTACTCTCATGAGCATTGACCCAGGCTTATAAAATCTTAGCCCCTTCACCAGAATAAACCACATGAGAATTCACCAATTAACTCTCTCAATTAGCGATTTCTCTATTTTAGAGCAAAACTAAACATTCCATTTACACCTTCTGAAGCTTTATTTATTTATTTATTTTCTTCAGCTCCTCAGCAGAGACGGACGCACTTTTCTTCTCTCCCCAGCCATTACTTTTTATCCTGCTTTGCTGCTTAGAGCCTCTCTTCACAAAGCTTCCGAACTAGAAATTATAATTATGGATCTGGTCAACTGGTCTCTCAACACCACTATTTTGATTAAATTCTCACCATGGGGAGATTGGGAAAAGGAGAACCCTATTCCCTCTTATTCAATTGACATTCCCGGCTGGCTACGTTATGGATTCCTGTGTGGGTGGAAGATGACGTGCCTGGCTGTACTGTCGATGAAGGACATAACACATTCGGCTTACTGACACTAGGATTTCTCCGAATTGGACCTGGAGACACCTGGCTTGTCGCTACAATTCAGGAAGTCTGGGCAGCTGTTGGGCCGTGTTAAGGCTGCTTATGACGGGTTATGCAGAAAGGTACAGACTCAGACTCAGTATACCTGGAACTGACTGGAGGGATTAGATCTTGGAGACGTATCTGTTTCTGCACGGCGAGGGATTGAACAAGAGGATTCGGATCATTGGATTTTTTCGCCAGTGAGAGATACCAGAAAGACTAAAGGCTGTCAACAAATTAATCAGTACAGCCGGTTCCAGAACAAGTCATAGAATCAGAAATTTGGCTCTCTGGCGGCCTTGGACTGCTGCTTATCTTATCCTTCTCCTGAATGTTTGGTAAACAGATGCTCTACGCCCCCGCCATCCTGTCTTCTTCTGATCTGTGTTGGACTGATCTCCCTGACCTAGCTGCTGATGAACATTTTTCCACCTCTTATCAGAACTGCTAGCCGAGGAGGGGAGTTTGAGTCAGCCCCACAGTAGCCCGACCCCCCCGACCCCCGCCTCCGCTGGCTCCCTTCCACCCCTGCCCCTCCCCACCCTACTGCTTCCATGCTATGAGCTTGAGGTTTTTGTAGCCTTATACTGTGTATGTGTATGAGTGTATGTATACAAAGTATGAGATGATACTCACTCATCCTTATATGTTTTCGCTATTGTTTCCATCTTTTTAATGGCAGCGCCTCCATAAGGGGGCAGCATGGCCTCAGTTCACCTATCTCCCCATGTTTGTTTGTTTGTCTTCTTGGATGGGTGTTCTGTTAACTGTAATTTCCCCATTGTGAGATTAATAAAGTATCATCATTCATTCATTCATTCATTAATACAAAATCATCAATATACCAGTTTGTTTGCAGTGTATCAAACCCTATTTCACAAGAAAAGAGTGGTAAATTCCCCCTCTGTTGTCTTACTCACTTAGTAAGCTCCAAATCTCCTGTTTGACATTCTGGATCTCAAAGATGGTGGCAGCATTAGAGCATTCATCAAACATTTTGGTAGTGATGGCAAAACGAGGCTTTCTGAAGCTCTGAACCTTTTTGAACCATTGTGTCAAAAATTGGTTCGCTACTCGAAGGTTCATTCAGTACTCTTGGGTGACATCTGCTGGCCACAATAGTTGTTGCACAGCTAAATGAAGCCCTGCAGATGTGACGCACCTTTCATGTGTATAACACTTCTTAACGTGTGTTGGGACAATTCCTCAAATGACCTGCAATCCAACTGTGTTTGATGTATTTGTTCTTTGTATCCCATATTTTAAAATTATCTGCCTGAGTAATTCTGAGTAATGATAAAAATAAATAAATACATTTGAAAAATGGTTTGGTTTGTCACTGATTCTAAATTACATACTGGACAGGAAAGATGTTCAATAATAATGAGGCAGTAGGTGAGATTGATCCGTTTCGCCCTCTTTTTTTATGGTGTACAGTTATTTTCTTTGTTATTCTGCCTGGTGTGCAGGAAATGTGTGCTTATGCACCTCGTTTTTTTAATTATTATTATTATTATTCAGGAATATTTTTTCCACAGTAGATGGGCTTCAATGGTTCCTCTTTTTTAGGGACACCTTCCCCAGTCTTTGAGAACATCCTTTCACATGGAACAGAAGAAGGTGGTGTCGCCAGGAAGTAAGAAAGGGAGAAAGAAAGACAACTCTCGAATGATATGGCGCTATAAGTATTATATTTGAATAACCACTGAATAGGTGTGTTGTGATCAATGTATCTTCAGCCACTGACGTTGTTCGAGCTCACCTGTTTGCTTTTCAACACGCTGAACGTCGCTGGCCGCTAATCGCCCATTTGTTCACCAATTTGAAGGTGGATGCATAATTTTATGTTTTAAATTAAATCTCACTTAGTGGCATCATGGTTTTTTTGCCCTTAATCGGTGGCACTAAATCAAAAATATTCCCATACTTAGGAAAAATTAGATGGCTCAATCATTGGAAGTCTGAAATTCACACAAACCAGCTGTTACTGATTCACAGGTTTGGTAAAAGACGTGAAACAGCGTTTCAGTCGTCTGAAATACTCTGAGTATCGCGCCAGAGTTTCAAAGCTCCACCTGTGAAATCAAACCAGTCAGCTGATTCAATCTGAATGAAGCAGTGAAGTGGTTCAAATGTCATCAGTGACGTCAACTGAAACAAGCTCCGGCCCACTGCTTCACAAGACTTGGCCTATCGAGTTCGAAGCGTGTTTCCAAGCCTCAGTGTCAGAGGGAGCATCACTACATTTTGGCAATATTGATATGACATGACTTTGTACTAACAAATGGTTTTTAATGTGTGGGACCATTGTAGCTTTGTTTTTTATAGCATGGAAATAACGACAATGCCAAGAAAAAAAATTAACATCCTACTGAATCTGACTAAATTTAAAGTAACCCAGTGAAGGACTGGACTGCAGTAGCATTGGCCTCACATTCACCACTAAAACAACCTCTATTTTGCTATCAAGATGTTGGGGTGGCTGTAGCTTAGGAGGTAGAGCAGGTCACCTACCAATTGGAAGGTTGGCAAGTCAATTCCTGGCTGCTCTGGACTGTGTGCCAAAGTATCCTTGGGCAAGATACTGAACCAAAAGTTCCTCTCCAACGCAAGCGTTCGAGTATGAATGTGAGTGAATGTTAGACAATGAAAGCACTTAGCTTAGCGCTTAGCTTAGCTTCCACTTAGTATGGAAGTGCTTGTGTGAATGGGTGAATGTAAAACGTGTTGTATAAGCACTTTGAGTGATCAGATAAGAGTTGAAAAGCGCTATATAAGAATTAGTCCAGTCATAATAAAGGAAGTTCTTCCAGTGTGTTATTGGCCATTACCACATTTAGACCTCTAGGGCAGTGGTCCCCAACCTTTTTTAGCTGCGGGCGGGTTTAGTGTTAGAAAATATTTCCACGGACCGGCCTTTAAGGTGTGGTGGATAAAAACTTCTAAATAAATTATATGACCATAATCAAAAGTGCAATATTTTCTAAGTATAATACTAAACATGAATCCACTGTGTATTCGTATGCAACTCTGTCAGCAGCGTCCTCGTAGCATTGCGCCACAGCATGAATAACATGCTCTCTGCCCACAACGCTCTGGTCCCCATGGTTATGTTTAAACATGCCTTCAAAATAAGATACACAAATACAGTAGAAATTGCCTCAGTCAGATTCAAATCACCCAGTTTGGGGTCTAATGTTGAATTTCGCTGCAATTTCTTTTGCTTCATCTCTGGACTTGATTCTGCAAATTTTATAATCTCATATTTTTGCTCCTAAGTGCGAGTTTGTAGCTTACGCTTGTTTCCTGCGCTTGCCATCATTGTCTCTGGTGAGATGAACTGATATAGACACTAAAGCATCTCCAGGCGTTGTTAGTGTGTGTAGTTGTGCATGAACAAGCTGATGCATGGAGATGGGCAAACAGGAGTTGACTAGGGCTTTAGCGCTAAACTCATCCAGCTTATGCATTACCAGGACCAGATTTTTCAGAGGTAGGCGACTGATGTAGGAGATGATTTTATTGGAATTAACGTCAGGAAAAATCTGGACCTGCTGTAACCATCCAACAAGTGAAAATCCAATTTGTGCGACTTCGACTTAGGCAATTTTTACTGTATAAAGCACCTGAAAAATACAACTCGCCATAGCGCTGAATCAGTGTGAGCCCTGAGCTTGTTTCTCTGCTACTCATTTTTTCTGGTTTGTGGGTTGGCTGGGTTCAGCCGGCGCACACCAATACAAGCTTTGATTTCACATGGAGAGTGGCTGCAGAGTCGCGGTGTCGAGCGTCGGACAGAGTCAGCTTGATGGCTGGGTCCTATTCACTGCTATCCCCAGTGTTGCTAAATATAAATGGACTAGTTCTTATATGGTGCTTTTCTACTGTTGTTGAGCACTCAAATATTTAAACGAACATTATGTAGGTTAATCGTCCTATTTCATTAGACAGGCATGAAGCTTGTGGGTTTAATTTTAGCTGTGACATATCACGTGACCAGAAGGTCTTGACATGTCAAGAGGAAGCCATAGAGGGAAATAAAGAGAATCCGCCCATTTTTCAAAATAAAACATCGTTCAGACTCAGATAATAAGTAAAGCAGAAATAATGTAAGTTACTTATTCTTTAAGTGCATCCCAGTACCAAATGACCCACGTACCGGTGCCAATCTGCGGCCCGGGATTGGGGACCTCTGTCCTAGACGAACTTCCTATCCAGGAGGTAATAATGGAGGGAAACCAAAGCCCTCTTTATTGCAAGGCATTCCTTTTCCATGATAGAATACCTGACTAATGTTCATCGAGCTTCCGGCTAATGTACAGGATAGGCTGAAGTTCCCCTGGTTTCCCCTGTAACAGAGCAGCTATAATACCCACATCCGAGGCATCAGTCTGGATAGTGAGGGTCTGCTGGAAGTCAGCTTCACCACTTCACTGCTTCATTCAGACTGAATCAGCTGACTGGTTTGAGGTCACAGGTGGAGCTTTGAAACTTTGGCGCGATATTCAGAGTATTTAAGATGACTGAAACGCAGTTTCACGTCTTGCACCAAACCTACTGTGTGCCGTAGTTTCTCTGAATTTCAGACTTTCAATAATGGAGCCATTTTTGTAACATTGTAACATTATTTCTGCTTATATCTGAAACCTGTGCTGATAACAAGAGCATGGAAAAAGATAGATTTTGACACCTAAACCACATCAATAGCCCCTAAAATAATTAAATCACAGCCAATCTCTGATCTTTCAGCCACCAGGAAAAGGAATCCAGCTTTGACATTGGAGCATTCGGGCATTAATAAACTACTCTGTGATCAAGAAAACATGATGAAACTAAGTCAGATTTAAGTTGAAACATAAAATAATGCAGCCATACACCTCCAAATGTGCAATCAGCGGCTAGTAATGTTCAATGTCTTGAAAAGCAATCAGGTGAGCTCAGATGACATCGCTTGCCAAAGATGCAGTGATTGTAAAAAACCTATTCAGTGGTTATTGAAATATAATACTCATAGTGTCATATAATTCAAGAGGTGCCTTTCTTACTCCCTTTCTTACTTCCTGGTGACACCAGCTTCTTCTGTTCCTTGTGAAAGGGTGTTCTCAAAGGCTGGGGAAGCGGTCCTTAAAGAGAGAAACCATTCAAGCCCATCTACTATGGAAAAATGATCATTCCTGTATTAAAAACACCTGAGTTTCATAAGTACACATTTCCTGTACACCAAACACCATACCAAAGAAAAGTGGGGGGGAAATAAATCACAAGAAACCCACTTCCAAATGTGTTTTGTTTTTTTATGGAATTACCCAGGCAGATAATTTTTAATATGGGATACAAAGAACAAATACATAAAACACAGTTGGATTGCAGGTTAAATCTAAGCCTATATTTAAAGTAACCCAATCAAGGACTGGACCCCAGTAGCATTGGCCTCACATTCGCCACTAAAACAACCTCTATTTTGCCGGCAAGATGTCATTATAATAGCAGTCCTTCCAGCGTGTTATTGTATACATTTAGTGCTCTAGGACTAAATGTGGTAAAAAAGGCAAACATGAAATTGATAACACAATTTAATCAGCAGTATAAACTCAGCCACCTACAACATGTCCAAGCACCTCACCATCATCTTATCTCAGCTTGTAGGCAACACATCCCATCACAATGAAAACTCCACAGACTTGACCAAGAATCATACACTGAATCCAGATGAAACCATGGTGTCCTTTGATGTGGTTTCACTTTTCACTTGCTTACCCACAACTGAGGCAGTGGAGACCATCAGAAAACAAGTACAGGAAGACAACTCCTTACAAAACAGAACCAGCTTTACCCCAGATCAGGTTTGCGTACTGTTAAACCTCTGCCTTACATTTGTTATGTATATACATACATTTTTGAATTTCAACAATGGTTTCTATAGACAAAAAAATGGATGCGACAGTGTCACCCATTGTAGCCAACCTTTACATGGAGGAAGTGGAAAGTAAAGGTCTTGGCTCTTTCAGAGGGATAGCACCTAGCCACTGGTACAGATATGTGAATGACACCTGGGTCAAAATAAAAGCCCAAAAAGGGCTAGGGAGAAGCCTTCACTCAGTGGATGGAACCATAAGATTTACTGGGGAGGATACCATAGATAATAGTTTACTATTCCTGGACGGTGCTGTGCTTATTGAGGAAGATGGAAGCCTCAACACTGAATTTTACCTAAAGTCTCCACACACGGACCAGTACCTACTCTTTGACTACCACCACCCACTGGAACACAAACTTGGGGTGATCAGAACCCTACAACACCGCGCAGAAAACATTCGCTCTAAGGCAGAAGGGAAACAAAAGGAACACACACATGTAAAGAAAGCCCTTAAAACATGTGGTTATCCCAACTGGGTCTTCATCAAATCAGTCAAGATGCACAGGAAAGAAGGTCAAACACAAACTAGGGAGAGTAAGAATGGCAAGCAGAACAACACTGTCATCACTTATGTGGCAGGCTTGTCAGAGAAACTCAGAAGAATTTTTTCCAAGCTTGACATACCAGTATCCTTCAAACCTAGTCACACTTGAAGGCAAAAACTGGTTCATCCCAAGGAAAAAATCCCCACAAAAGATAAACAACGTACTCTCACGTGAGTCTTGTCCTGTAGAGGTGGCTCTCCTATGTTGTGCCATTTGTTTGCGAAGAGGCTGTTTGGTTTCTGCAATGTCCGAGGTCCGAGCACTCTTTACTGCACTGGACAGCATATACTACGTTGCTTATCTTGTGTTTGGGGATTTTTTGCATCTGAAGGAGAAAGGGCACTCTTTGAGGATGGCAATGTTCACATTTTGGACCGGGACGACAGATGGTTTGAAAGAGGAATAAAAGAAGTCCACTGTGAACAATGAACAACCATCCCTGAACAGAGGAGGTGGACTACGTCATCATCTTTCCCCTGTTTACAATGCTGTCCTGAGCTCCCTCCCCAGGTGCCTCAACCCCCATTCACACCTTTGTTCAGGTGACCTCAATAGGTCACTTGACAGAATGGGGTGAAGTCCCAAATTGGTTTCACCTGAAACCACTGATTGTAATGACCCACACCTCCTTTCACACCTTGGCGCATCTGGTAATGCACATGAGCAACAGAGGGTCAATACCCCCTCCAGGGGACTACACCCACTGGGGCTTAAATACCTGGGTCTTTTTTTGTTTGAGAACTGAAGAACCCTTCTGGATGAGAAGTGAAACATCTTCAAGAAACAAAAAAGAAGTCCAGTCGCTATTTTTTCAAGCTCCACAGACTACGATGACCTGGATAACTGAGAATACGTGTCTTAGCAGAATATGAAACTGGCGATGGTGAGAAAACAAACAGACAGCTAACCTAAAACTGGTTCCATAAAAAACAGCTGAGGCCTGTGACCAGCTCTGGGATATCTTTAGACTTTGGGAAATACGTGTTAAATTCCCTGCTAAATCCTGAATCAAATTTAAAATCCTCCTCACATACAAGGTTTTGAATAATCAGGCCCTATCCTCATATGGTAATATGGCCTTAATAAAGCACTTTGCTTTTAGACTGCTGCCTTACTTGTGGTTCCTATGGTATTTAAAAGTAAAATGGGAGGCAAAGCCTTCATCTTTAAGGTCACTCTTCTGTAAAACTCCCATTTTGGATCTGGGAGACAGACACCCTCACCACCTCTAAGGTTCAGGTCTTTAAAAACTGAATGCATTGCGAAAAATTGACCCGAAATTCAGAATTTTTCAGACGTGAACTTGTTGTGTAAACTATATGCACACACCAAACGCATTGTGTTTTTGTGAAACTCTCATTCTTGAAAAAATGTACTGTGAAAGAAAAAAAGTCAACATCAAGCGATGATGTAATGAGGTCCTAATATTTCTAAAGAAAAGGAAGAAACAGATTCTGGGTTCATCGAATTCCCGTGAGAATGCAGCAGCACGGAAAAATTCATGGTTTGATCGAGGAGTTAAAGCTGTGTCATCTGAGGAGGTAGAGAAATAATTTCAGTGAGCAAATCAACCCAGAGCAGCAATTAGCTGTATGTCTGAGGAAAAATATTAATATTTTACTGTTTCTATATCATTGTGTATTGGTGTGCGTTTTGAGCTGTGAGAGCACTTGTTGCCATATGCAGTAGTCTGACTGGTCAAATGTTTGCTCACATGTGAAAATCAGAAAACTTAACTTGATCTGAAAAATAAATGCAGCAAATTTGTCCTATGAAAATATGTGCCCGGTGTGAGTCTTAAAACTACTTTAAACAAATGTAACATTCGCACAAATTTTTAAGCATCCAATATGTAAAAGCCTTTAGACTTAAATGTTCCTTTTTCGATAAAGATCACAGTTAGGGCTGGATCAGATGACCTTGAATCCTCCCTCTGTTTCGCTGTAACAGGCTCATGATGCAGTTTCTTCTTCACTCACCTCTTTTCACTACATCACGCTGTATTAAATCATTACTTCATTAATTCCAGTGTGGTCTTTTGTCCTGGCAGTCGCAATGGCTGCCTCTCCCTAAGCCTGGTAATGTCTGAGTTTTTTCCTGTTAAAAGGGAGTTTTTCCTTCCCACTGTCGCCATGTGCTTGGTTATAGGTGGTCGTGTTTCCTTGTAGGGTCTTTACGTTACAATATAAAGCGCCATTAGGCAACTGTTGTGACTTGGCACTGTATACATAAAATTGAACTGAACTGAACTGAATTCCAATGGAGTAGCCTCTGGTATCACGTGTCTCAGTTAAGAAACTGAAATATGCTCTTGCATGCAAGGAGGCTAGCTGATTCTTTAGCTCTACAAATGCTGCAGTTTCCTCAGACCATCTCTATTGTTCTTCAGAGGCATATTTGTATGTGGCCACTTGAGGACCCTGTAGGATCATGGTAGAGATCTTGTCTTCTGGTCCAGAGTGATTAATACTAATGCTAAAATGATTAAGTAATAACAAATTAGTAGTGGATCAGTTGGTATTAAGTAAGAATAAAACAATGATGGGCAGTATTTTTGACATTTGTCCATATATTGGATAGATAGATTTCAGTCAAACTGATATAAAGCAGTGCTGAGGGCCTGTCCTTTGAAATGAGATGAACTCTGAATCACGTCTGAACAAACCGCATTGGATCGCTGGGCTAGCTAACACTGCAGGCTACTATCCTGAATGCTGCAGCAGCTCCTGCAGCTCCTTCTTCTGCCCGGAGCCTGAATCCTTATGAGGATGATGTCAGTTTTCGAGGATGGGAACACATTAGTCTAATCATCCGCCAACAGCGGGAAAAGTAGTCTAATGAGAAGGAAACACAACCACTACATCCCTCCATGTTCAGAACACGCAGTGGACACAACGCGGGGCTTTGCAAGCTTCGATTGGTTACATGCAGTTTGATTATTACCGCATAGAGTCGAGAACACAGTGTACAGTGTTGTTTAGCTTGTACTGCCGTCGCAGTGCTGTCAAATTAAGCAGAGATCAAGAGGGGAGACGACACGCATCACCTGACTGCGTCTCTGTGCAAAACAGCGGACAGTCCGATACTGTGAATCAAAAGCTGCGTCTTACCGCATCTGTCCGGATTCCCAGCTTGTGCTCATCCATTTTCTGTAATACGTGATGCGAGGCAGCGCGATAGTGGTTTCCCAGTGACGACATCAAACATGTGCAAAAGGCAGAACTGTAATATGCCCCTTATTGGTCAGAATCCGTACATTTTTTTCTCTCCTCCTCTCTAAAGATACAACGTCGGTAGATTGCTGCACCATCAACATTTATCCGGCCGCAACCACAGCCCATCCTCCCTCCCTCTTCCCTTCCCCCGCCCTCCTTCTTTCTCTCTCGCTCTCTTTCTGCTTCTGTTGCGCCTGCAGCGCTAACAGCAGCGCGCCTCAGACCTCGGCCAATGAGGCTGAGTGCCTCTGGCTTCCATCTGTTTGACTGCGATTAATATTTCTAAAAGTAGCAAACCTCTGGTGCACATTTATGGTCACATCAACAAGTGAACTTTATTCATTTTGTTGGCCCCATCTGACCTTGATGGCAACAACAACAAAGCAGTGTTGTGTTTTTCATATTTTAGCCCAATATTTTATGAACAGGAAAATTATCAGAACCCCCTCATACCGTATGTCCGTTTGGGACATCATGATTTTGTACCCCCAAAAGGTTATAATTTCCCAACTAATTTCATATCCCATGTATCAGGTTGACCTTGTTGTAAATGCATGTCGGTCAAGCTCCCACACGTTTTACGAATTTACAGCAAGCAGACAAGGAATGAGCACATCCTAAAATATGTCCAGCCTGTCAAGGACAAAGTCAAAAGAGAATACATTTTTTATAACAAAGTGATTATAAAATGTAGATTTTACATTTTACTACTATTTTCTTTTGCTCATTAATAATAAACTAACTGCATATTGTTTGTGTCCTTAAAGAATCTGTGATAGTTGTGTTTTCTTTTCTAAATAAAATCTCTAAAAACAGCAATCTGATCCAAACAGTGTTATTTGGCAGTGATAAGTTTATGAGGGAAAATGTGAAACACTTTTAATAACTTGTGATGATGACTTGAATATTTAAAAAAATGAAAAATTACAGGGTGGACAAAAATGTGTTAACTGCTTTAATGAGTAGATTCATTAACAGCTTTTTCAACAAAGGTGAACGTAATAAAAAATAATTACAAACATTCATAAGCTTTTGGCATCACAACTAAAGTGTATAATAGGGTCTAAGATGGCTAAAGCTGCTCTGAGAGACACTTTCTATGTAAGTTTATTGTATTAGTAACCTGCATTTTTTCTTAAAGCCATGGTATGCTTTGTTTGTGCCCAGTTGTCATTTCACATAAACTCGTAGGAGCTACTTTATATATATGTATGTGTGTGTGTGTGTGTGTGTGTGTGTGTGTGTGTGTGTGTGTGTGTGTGTGTGTGTGTGTGTATATATATACAGTGGTGTGAAAAAGTGTTTGCCCCCTTCCTCATTTCCTGTTTTTTTGCATGTTTGTCACACTTAAGTGTTTCGGAACATCAAACCAATTTAAACAATAGTCAAGGACAACACAAGTAAACACAAAATGCAATTTCTAAATGAAG